>NIPM01000198.1:322135-353941 GCA_002738285.1 Holacanthella duospinosa | reverse complement strand
CTCGTGTTTAGTTTGAAGCACACTTGTAACTTACACCACTACACAGCGAAATCGAACTCAAAATTGAATAAAATAAAATATGAAAATATAAACTCAACGCTTCTAAAAATTCCAACTCACAATTAGAATCGAAGTAGACAATAGCCATTTGAAATAGAAATGTAAGTCAAAATCGATGATTTTAAAGAACCACAAAATCTAAAGCATAATTCATAATTTTAAATAGTTTAGATCTAAATCTATGATTTTAAGTTTCTCAAAATCGAAATCCATAACATTTCAGGCCATCGAAATTGAAATATACTAAAAGATCTGGAAATAAGTTTCAAGCATGTATAATAAAGCGGAGTCTTCTTAAGATAGACAAAGTTTTATACTTAAAAAAAATGAAAATTCATAAGTTTAAGGTGCTCGAATTCGAAATCCGTTATTCGAAAAAGATCTAAATTCAAATTTAATTCAAATTTTCAGTCGAAATTTAAATCGAAGTTTAAGTCTCGGTACAAATTGTAAGCTAAATCAAAATCCAACGTTAATCATTCAAAATCGAAATCCAAAACTTATCAGTCATTCGAAATTTTGAATTTAGAATTCAAGCTAATTTAGAAGTGCACTGTTTGATAATTAGGCAGTAATAAAAATGAGTTAATTGAGCAAAGTCAATAAAATAACAAAAGCTCAAAACATTCCGATGTGTTCAATCATCGATTATTTTGATAGAGTTGACACGAAGGATCAGTATAAATATTGCAGGTAAGGTAATTTATTTTAAATAAAATCAAAAATAAAGAATAATTTTAAAAATTTAGTTAAGAGTCTTTAACCGAAAAGAGCAGGTAACTTAGCGTCTTTCTATCACTCATTTTGAGCTTTGAATAAGCATTATGCTCATTTTACTGTAAAAAGAAAAATATAAAATTTTTGTGAATCTGAGTCACTGAGTCATGACTCAGAGCCACAGAGTCGTGACTCTGACTGAGTTACCTGACTCTGACTCAAGCTTCAAGAGTGATTCTATAAGAGTCACTGAGTCAGGTTCACTGAGTCATTAAAATTCATGACTCTGACTCAATGTGAAAATGGGAGTCAGTGAGTCATGACTCTGAGTCACCTGACTCTGACTCTGAAGAAAGTGGGAGTCATTCGGAACCCTAGTCTGGCATAAGGAAATTTGAGATTAGTTGAAGTGGTTAGAATTTTAAACATTACTAGAAATTGAATAGTTAATGCATTAGTTAATGCATTAATGCTTTTATGATAATTTTGAAGACCAAAGATTTTACTATACACTAGGGGTCTACCAATAGCGTGCGTGGATTTGCGTGAGATTGTGTAGGTTCCTCTTTTACGTGAAATTGTATGGGTCTACCAATAACGCGCGTAGATTTGCGTGAGATTGTGTAAGATTCCTCTTTTACGTGAAATTGTGTGTTTATGTAAAAACCGAGAGAGATTTTACGAAATTGTATCCTCTCTCATTGGTTAGAGTCACTAAGCCCATCCCACTTGAGTGAGATTGTGTAAAAAAGGAACCTTACACAATCTCACGCAAATCCACGCACGCTATTGGTAGACCCCTTGTGTGTTTGTGTAAAAACCGGAAGAGATTTTACGAAATTGTATCCTCTCTCATTGGTTAGAGTCACTAAGCCCATCCCACTTGAGTGAGATTGTGTAAAAAAGGAACCTTACACAATTTCACGCAAATCCACGCACGCTATTGGTAGATCACTATTATATTTTATTTGAGTTAACCGAGATATGTATTTTTGAAGTAACGATGTTATCAACTAAATAATTTGAAACGGCTACGAAACGTAAAGATACAGAAGTTCTAGAGGTAACTACAATAAAACGATAAAAACTATTATTAGATCGTAAAAATGTAATTATTTCATAAAAAAATTAGCGTTTTGTATTCGGAAGGAAGTATTGTTAGTGGAAAGCTAACTTCTTTTCTTATCCGTCTGACCGACATTTGGGATACCTCAAATAAAATGGGTGAACGTCATACGCCACCCTCCGAGTTGGGCATCATTTGAGAATTTCGTAAGTAAACTTGGAATCGTATTTTAGGACCAGTGTTCTCATGACTACTAGTTTGATATGAATCAGTCAGTGACTCTGGAGTCATATGACTGATTCTCTAAACTTTGGGAGTGGTCACTAGGTCAGAATGACAACTACTTTGACTCAAGTAATATAAAATTTGGAAAATCGTGTAGGAAAATCAGAAATAAAAAATTTTCCATTTAAATTTAAATTTTTTAGTCTTGAGAAATAATAAATAAACTAAGTCCGATATTGTCATTTACAAATTCTGTGAAAGGGTGATGGCTCACAAGTCTGGGAGTCAACTCCAAGAGTGCTGACACTGACTTCCACCCGCAGCGGATTCAGTCATCAAAAGTCATCATTCAGTCATGCGAATTAGGTAAGAACTATGAGAGGTAGCGAGATCGATGCTCGCCATCTTTTGAGGAGCGGAAAGTGCCGCTGAATGAATAAATGTAGATGTGAGTGGGGATGGGTGCCTGAAAGGGTACCTGATGTGATGATGTGGTTGGTAGTGGTGGCTCCTCTCCAGATGATGAATCCAATAGCCCTGATGGGCAAACACAGAACAATAAGTCCAATAATTGAAGTCTCTCCTGGGACTTCAAATACACACAAACACAACCAAAATAAATAATATTAATTTACTATAGTGATTGGCAAAAGCCAATCACTTTACCACAACAAAGACAAATAATAAATTATAAAAATATAATAATTGATGAGGAAAGTGAGGAGACCAGACACGTCCAAGATCCTGATTCACTATGCTGGGACAACGCCCTTCCGCCACATGGCGCACTCCTTCCCCTGCCCATCAGGCATGGGCACTTTCTTTCCCACACTACATAGTAACGATATAATTTTAATTTACTTTCAGCTAGTAACAATTTAACTATGTGTTGAATATAATTCTCCACAAATCTTCCTTTTTGGAAGTCCGGAGTCTTTTGATGACTGAATCCGTTGCGGTTGGAAGTCAGAGACATCACTCTTGAAGTTGACTCCCAGACTTGTGAGTCAACTCACAAGTCTCACACTTGTGAATCACCTTTTCCCAGAATGCGTAAATTAATTTCTTTATTATTTCCCAAGACTGGAAAATTTAAATTTAAATGGAAATTTATTTATTTATATTTCTGATTCTCCTACACGATTTTTCAAATTTTATATTACGTGAGTCAAAGTAGTCGTCATTCTGACTAGGATTCATATCAAACTAGGAGTTATAGAGAACACTAGTCATAAAATGCAGTTCCTAGTTTACACTTACAAAATTAGCAGATGATGCCCAACTCTGAGGGTGGGATGGGACATTCCCCATTTTATTTATGGAGTATCCGAAATGTCGGTCAGACGGATAATAAAAGAAGTTAGCTTTCCAACAACAATTATACAAACTAAAAATAAAATACAGGGAGGTAATATAAGGGCCGCCTAGAGATCCTCAACTAAACTACCCTTATCTATGTCACCCACCAAACATCGGCAACAGAGATTAAAAAATTATTTATTAAGTAAAAATATACAATCGTTTAATGACTCATTTGTTCAAAATGACCACCGTCCATGTCTCTACGCAATGATTGATGCGGTCATAAAAAGTGCTTCTGACATTTTGTAACATTTGCGGATTCTCATTTACTGAACCAACAAACCCTTTTATCCTTTGTCTTAGCTGGATGATTATTATATCTCACCAGTAGTTGTTCATATGAATCATCTGGAAATTGGTAGTGATATTTTATGAGAATCAATCTCAGCCTTGGCGGTACTCCCATTATCAGAAAACAAAACATATAATCACAATTGAAGTTATTAAATTAACCAAATTCTGTTGCAGATTTTTGGTGGGTGACAGAGATAAGAGTCGCTTAATTGAGGGTCTCTAGAGGCCTAAATTAAGCTATTCTTATCTTCGTCACCCACCAAAAACCGTCGTCGGAAATTTGTATTATTATTTGTTATGGAATAATCCAAATTCTGTTGCCGATGTTTGGTGGGTGACATGGTAAGGGTCGCTTATTTGAGGATCTCTAGGCGGCCCTTATATTACCACTCTACATCCCGACGTAGTCGACGTAGTATAAAAAGTGGTAATGAAGTAGATTTCGCCAAGTTTTAATTTTGTTTATACTTATTTTAAATTTTTAGAATTTTTAAAACGATTTTTTTTTGCATTGATACATTTCGAAGATAAACCTGTATCAAAATAATTATTTCCCACCAACCTAAACAGTGAAAACATAAGGTTAATCAAATAATCATAAGAACATACTAAAATAAAAAATCTGACAAATCAAAAAAGAAGCCTAACATAAACTTCAAAAATACTTCAAAAAAATTAAATGGCAAATCTTTAGATAACCTTACAACCTAACATAGCTAGAAATGCTTAAAATCAAAACAAACCTAGGCTAAACAAGGATTTAAAAATTACATCCAGACGTATGCATTCAGCTAAAAACAACAGCACAGTCAAAAACGTTTCCCTTTAACAAATGATTAGACTCCGAACTTGGTTATATATTTGCATTGATAATATTTGTTGACATACCACTAGTAAAGGAAACCAAAGATATAGGCGCTGTTGTAATGGATACTATACTTAATGTTTTATTAGCTACAAACAATAATTTCTTTCTTCAGTAATAAACAGCTTTGTGGAGGCAATTTATTTCTGTGAGGGTAGTTGTGAGTTATTTTATCTCTGTGGTTGGTTCTATTGTACTCTACTCTGTTTAGGGTAACCATGCATTGTTTATTGTGTGTTGAAAATACATCATGCATCTCTGTTGTCCGTCCTAACTTGAAACTTGAAAACGACTTGACGGATCGACTTAGGATTTTCACGAATGAATAGACCATGCATTAGGAACGGACAAATTAGAAGATGAGCCATATCCGTCAGCTCTGACCTAGTTTGTGCACGTTCTCCCGACACTCAAATTTTGCCTTATTGGACTTTACATGTAAAATAATAACTCAAATATTTCGATTATTTCGAGAACTACTGCATTGATCGGAATGAAGTTTTCATTACTGGATAGTGCATGTCTCATGAAATTTCACACTTGTATTGCGCATTGCACATGCTTAGTGGATGTTGACTCCTGGTGGATGTAAGAATGGGGAAGGGACCGGACAAAAATGGGTGAAATGTTGAAAATTTAGAGATGGGAGAAAGTGTTGGATTATGATGATACAGTGTGTGTGTAAGAGTGGTGAAGTGACCGCGTGAAAATAGATGAAATAACGAAGATAGGGAAAAGTATAGGGTTATGATAACTGATGGGTAAAAGAGTGGGGAAGTGGCAGGAAAAGAATGGGTGAAGTGGGGTAAATGTTTGAAAGATGGAGGAAAATGTCGGAGGATGATAAAAGATGAGTGAAATACTAGTGCAAAAATGGTTGATGTGGGAAAATGTATTTAATGTGGAATATAGTCTTAGGAGATCCTACAGGATGGGTGCAAGAGTGGGAAGTTTCCAGACAAAAATGGGTGAAGTGAGGAAATGTGTGGGTATAGTATAGTAAAATTCTAGACGAATTGCGTAAAATCAAATTAATTTTAAAATATCTGTTATTACTATTTTTTAATACGTATTAATTGATTATCGCTACGTCAATATCGAGTTACCGGGAGTGTAAAATCAAAAATACCAAATTGAAATATCAAATAGTCGCTCAGAAAAATTCAGCCAAAAAATGTTAAGGTATTTTTTATTCTTCTTGTATATAAATGTAGAATTATCAGAAGTAAAAACTCAAAACTCAGAGACTAAAAACATCTAAAGTCAGAAACTGATTTATTAAACGACTACTTATGCTTCCTTTTAGGAGCGATAAACTAACATCGAGCTGCTAGAAGGCCAAAGGTTTTAATTTGAAAAATTTACTTGAGTAGATCCATAATCAAATATTAACCTAGGTTTCATACTTATTATTGCTACCAAAGACAGGTATTCAAAATAGCGAAATTTTGTTCAGTGAATTTATTGCTACATTGGAGCAATAAGAATAATATTTCATTTGCTATTTTTACTCTTGCATATTTTCAAACACCGGAATTAGAACTTCAATACTTGTGAATTAACTAACCCATACCCTTAGGCATGGTGGTCAAGAAATACTAAGGCATATTTTAACTCATTCCACTAAAATCAGTATCAAATTACATGGAGTAAAAATTTTAAACTCAGAAATTAGACAATTTAGCTGGGGAGGATACCTTGTACGCAAGTTCCTTATAATTAGGTAGTAAAGTAGCTGTAATGTATGAACAAACAATAGTTGTTCTTTGCCGGCCTTCACCAACGACTTACCTGTTATAAATTTATAAGTTTAGGAGTTCCAAATTTCTGAAAGTAATTCAATATTGACGTTAAAATTTTAATTGAGACATTATTTATGAAAAACAATTAAAACTGGCAAAAACGAAAAATAATGAAAACACTAAAAGAAATTAGAGCTAATTTGATAAAATCTACCGCATATTCCAATTCAAAGATTTTAATTTTACTTAAATTTTCTACTCATATTCGAATTTACATATGCCAAATTCTAATCCCAAATTCACCNAGTTGTTCTTTGCCGGCCTTCACCAACGACTTACCTGTTATAAATTTATAAGTTTAGGAGTTCCAAATTTCTGAAAGTAATTCAATATTGACGTTAAAATTTTAATTGAGACATTATTTATGAAAAACAATTAAAACTGGCAAAAACGAAAAATAATGAAAACACTAAAAGAAATTAGAGCTAATTTGATAAAATCTACCGCATATTCCAATTCCAAGATTTTAATTTTACTTAAATTTTCTACTCATATTCGAATTTACATATGCCAAATTCTAATCCCAAATTCACCAAGAAACTTCCGAATTGAAAATCGAATTTGGTGTATGTAAATTCTGGACAATAAATGTTAATATTTTAATAAAACCTCTTTCTGCCTAGACCAAACAAACTTCTATCTCTTAGCTGAGAGGGACTCCGGGTACCTGGTGCCTGTGATCGCATGAATATACCCATCGTTAAACACATTAAAAACATCGTTTGAGAATGTAGAATTAAAAAGTACCACAAAGCATTAAATTTAGAAATGTGCAAAGGAAGTCTAGCGCTCAATCCAACAATGCCCAACACCTTAATGTAGAATCATAAATCTCCTATTACTAACCTATTGCTAATTTTAAAAAAATTCTAACCCGTATTCAGTGACGTGGGAATGTATCCAAAATGTTGTCCCCAATTGGAGATTCTCACAAATAAAAAAAACTTTATTTTAATTTAAAAATAAATCAAAAAGAAACAAATAAATAATAATAAGTTTGAAAAAAAATTATTTTCAGAGGATGACCGATATCTTGAGTAGTCTTGCCTCAGGTCAATATTCTCCACACAAATCATGCATCAATTCAAAAACACAAATTCATCAAGAGTTCTTTCGAATCGTTCTGTCCGGGAAGATTCAAAGTCATCTACCACAGTGAGTTTTTTCATAAAAATTGGAGAAAACACGTACATACAAGCTTAGAACAAATGGAAAGAACATGGCTACATATTACATGCTCCATGCCATCATAAGGTGTAAAGGATGTGTTATTCCACTTGTTGTCAATCTGTTTATGAAACTAACATTTTTTAAATGTCATAATTTTAAGAGTATTAGATTGTTATGTACAGTGTTCGGCACCGATTTCCCCCATCCCTTCCTCTCCCCATCTTTTTGTAAAAATTTCCTTTCTCCATCCTCTCCCTTCCCCATCCATCTAAAAAAACGGCGTTACCCCATCCTCTTCTCTCCCCATCTTTTGAGAGAAATTCTCTCTCCCCATCCTCTCCCATCCCCATCTTCCTAAGAAATATTTATATCCCCATCCTCTCCTCTCCCCATCCCCATCCCGGAAATGTATCGCACATCCCCATCCAAATCCCATTTTTTCCATCCCCATCCAGGATGGGAAAGATGGGATGCAGAACACTGCTCCTAACTAGTGTTTCGCATGGCTCAGCTTTTGGCGTGAGCCGGAGCCAATGACTCACACGAGCGGTGAGCCACGGCTCTGGTTCCACACTTTTGTTGAGCTGGCTGATGAGACAGAGCCATGGCTCATGGCTCAACATAAAAATTTTTTTTTCCCGTAAATATGAACATTTTGCTAAAAGTGAGAATGACCTAGTGAGGATAAGCCAACACAAATCATAATTATGAACTGGCTAAAGGCAAATTGACTTTCAGTGACCAAAAATTTCGAAAATTAGAAAAAAGTGATGATTTGGATAAAAAAAAAATGAAAAATTAGGGTAAAAGTGGAAGAATTTAGAGAAAAAGTTGAGCCATTGAGCCATGGCTCACAAATTTCGTTGAGCTGGCTTATGAGCCATGGCTCTGGCTCAAAATTACTACATGAGTCAGAGCTATGCACTGGCTTTGGCTAAGAATTTTTGTGAGCCAGCTCGAGCCAGAGCCAGAGCCATTGAGCCAGAGCCATGCGAAACACTACTCCTAACTTAGGAGTATCGAGTTGCGTAATTTAATTAACCAAGAAAGACCAACAGAGAATTAGTGCTACACTTAATGAGAAGGCTTCACACAACACACTAAACTTGCGATTAGTGTTGCGCAACCATTTATTGCATTTCAGTTTAGTTGAGATTAAACTTTTCTCTTCCATTGCCCATCTTTGTAAAAAATATTACAATGCCGATCCTCTCCTCTCCCCATCTTTTGAAAGAAGTTTCATCTCACCATCCTTTCGCTTCCCCATCTCTCTAACAACTATTTCTATCCCCATCCTCTCCTCTCCCCATCTTTTGAGAGAAATTCTCTCTCCCCATCCTCTCCCATCCCCATCTTCCTAAGAAATATTTATATCCCCATCCTCTCCTCTCCCCATCCCCATCCCGGAAATGTATCGCACATCCCCATCCAAATCCCATTTTTTCCATCCCCATCCAGGATGGGAAAGATGGGATGCAGAACACTGCTCCTAACTAGTGTTTCGCATGGCTCAGCTTTTGGCGTGAGCCGGAGCCAATGACTCACACGAGCGGTGAGCCACGGCTCTGGTTCCACACTTTTGTTGAGCTGGCTGATGAGACAGAGCCATGGCTCATGGCTCAACATAAAAATTTTTTTTTCCCGTAAATATGAACATTTTGCTAAAAGTGAGAATGACCTAGTGAGGATAAGCCAACACAAATCATAATTATGAACTGGCTAAAGGCAAATTGACTTTCAGTGACCAAAAATTTCGAAAATTAGAAAAAAGTGATGATTTGGATAAAAAAAAAATGAAAAATTAGGGTAAAAGTGGAAGAATTTAGAGAAAAAGTTGAGCCATTGAGCCATTGNACGAAAAATTAGGGTAAAAGTGGAAGAATTTAGAGAAAAAGTTGAGCCATTGAGCCATTGCTCACAAATTTCGTTGAGCTGGTTTATGAGCCATGGCTCTGGCTCAAAATTACTACATGAGTCAGAGCTATGCACTGGCTTTGGCTAAGAATTTTTGTGAGCCAGCTCGAGCCAGAGCCAGAGCCATTGAGCCAGAGCCATGCGAAACACTACTCCTAACTTAGGAGGATCGAGTTGCGTAATTTAATTAACCAAGAAAGACCAACAGAGAATTAGTGCTACACTTAATGAGAAGGCTTCACACAACACACTAAACTTGCGATTAGTGTTGCGCAACCATTTATTGCATTTCAGTTTAGTTGAGATTAAACTTTTCTCTTCCATTGCCCATCTTTGTAAAAAATATTACAATGCCGATCCTCTCCTCTCCCCATCTTTTGAAAGAAGTTTCATCTCACCATCCTTTCGCTTCCCCATCTCTCTAACAACTATTTCCATCCCCATCCTCTCCTCTCCCCATCCTTTGAGAGAAATTCTCTCTCCCCATCCTCTCCCATCCCCATCTTTCTAAGAAATATTTTTATTCCCATCCTCTCCTCTCCCTATCCCCATCCCGGAAATTTATCGCCCATCCCCATCCAAATCCCATTTTTCCCATCCCCATCCAGGATGGGAAAGATGGGATGCCGAACACTGGTTATGTATCGAATTCCAAAAATCAGATCCCCATTAGCAGTATGTGAGTTGCGAGTTTTCGAAAATTATAGGTTTGGATGTTTCTTGTTATTGTCGTTGGCAATGTACCACGTNAAAATTATAGGTTTGGATGTTTCTTGTTATTGTCGTTGGCAATGTACCACGTTATTGTCGGCGCAAAATAACTATAAAAAATTTGAATTGCCAATAATCATAAAACTGCAACTATAATCAAACCTATCTACCTCGGAGAAGTATAATTACTAAGGTTACATGCACTTAGGGTCGCGATAGCGAATTTTACAAACGCTAAGAAGATAATTCTAAATATTGGTTACAAAGACGGATGTGCAAGCGTCAATTGCAATTACGTTTACCTAGCATAATATTACGACTACGCTTGAAATAATAAATGTGTATAATGCAAAGCAATGAAACAAAGTAGACAAGCAAAGAGAGTGGTCGGCATGTTTTCTGTTAACTCACCATCTCTCATTATTATAAAATCGCCTATCGCCAAAAAATATCTGTTTGGAACAAATATCCTCGAATCGTTCCTATGGACGATAAAATATCTAACAACTCATTACTATTGAAAAAATTCTCGTCGCAAAACTAACATAGCAGGGCAAATTACTTGTAATTAGATTACATATAATCGCGTTACGTAATCTAATTACAAAATTGTAATGCGTAATTGTAATTTGTAATTAGTAATTTCGAGCAAGTGATTTGTAATTGGCAATTTGTAAAAGTTTTGAGCAAATGTAATGGAATTACATAATACGTTGTGTAACAAGATTGGTGTTTAAAGCTCAGTTTAGTGGTACCTCATTCTTAACTTTGCTCATCTCGTGCCGGCATCATGGAACAAATCGCCTTTAATGAAGCATTTAGAGTTTGTTTACGCATACTGCAAAAGATTATCTATAGGACATTTCCGAAAAGATCCTTGCATGAACTATGAATTGAAATTTCACTTAAAAAATTTAAATAACCTACCCGTCACTTATGATATTTTAATCCAGTTATCTGTCTTGAGTTAAACAAATAAATTATAGCTTAGAGTTATTAACATGCATTTATTGAAGCGAAAAGCTAGCTTGTAATATTGGCTATTTATAATGAAAAACAAGTATTTCACCAAAATTTCGGATACTAAATTTTTTCATAAAATGCAATACTCTTTGACTAGCGTCAATTCCATTAGAACGTCTGCTCCACATTTCAGGGATTATTTTTTACAAGTTTTTGGCAGATGAATATGTCGAGGAGTTGGCAGTAAATCATCATTGGCATCAATTTTGGCAAATCAAAACCTAATATTTTTGAAAATGTAATTTGCAATTTAAAATGTAATTGAATTACTGTAATTTGTAATTAGTATTTCTTTAAGCCAGATTAAAGTAATTATGAAAATGTAATTAGGAAAATCTACTAGTGTAATTGGTATTTGGTAATTCGGAAATTTAAAACGAGTAATTTGCCCACCTATGAAAACTAATATATGAAAGCTTTTGTGCCAAACGTAAGTCTAGTTAGTAAAATTCGCTGTCGAGTCTCTATATTCATGTAGGCTAAGAAGTTCTTGCAATTAAGCTCTTGCAATTTAAACACAATTAATGTTGCGCAGTGCAAAATGGCTCACATGAACATCAAACTCATTTTCAAGTCTCATAAAATAACAATAAATTTGCTGAATACTCACATATACTTCCTCAATTTGAATGCGCTTTATTTGCAATTGTTTACTCATTTTTAATAAAGCACGAGTAAAAAGGGATAAATGGGATAAGTTATTCCTGTAGATCCGACAAGCTTCAAAAATACGTATTGATATTACAACAATAGGTATGAATATAAAATTATGATCTAATAGTGTTGTAGATTTTAAAACAGTGTAACCAAATTTGGTCCAAATACGCTCTCAAGAATCTGGATGACTGCATCCGTGAAGTACCAGCGAAGAATTCACAGGTGCTTGAATGTTCTGAGGAGCATCACATCATTCCAAACATTTTTGTTTATTAAAAAATTATGCAGAAGTTTCTCAGAATCCAAATAATAATTATTCTTACTCAATAAGCTTTGTTATACTCAACAAGCTAATTTGCAAAATTATGGAAGTGTGCCTTACAACTTATTGNTTTATTAAAAAATTATGCAGAAGTTTCTCAGAATCCAAATAATAATTATTCTTACTCAATAAGCTTTGTTATACTGAACAAGCTAATTTGCAAAATTATGGAAGTGTGCCTTACAACTGATTGATGAAATCTTAGTTAATTGATGAATATTTAAGTATTTTATTGAGTATTTAGGTATATTTAAGTATTTTACCCTGTGTTTGAAATTGCAACTTCTGAGCACTGGTTTCAGACCATCCAAAATTATTATTTTCAACCAATTGACCTAGCGATAGCGATTTATGATAGATGATTTATTGCATTGTAGCAAGATAGACATTCAAAAGAAGTTTGAATGTTTGTTACTATGTTATATATCCTGCAACATCGCTGGCTACTTCTGATAGCCAAAGGTAAACAATATTATTGATTCTGATATACGATTTCATTCAGCATTTAATAATAACCTCATTGCCTGCGTAACAAGTTAGTTAAACGTATTAATTCCCATATACAAAATTTTCGTATCGCGTAGCCTGGTGATAGTAAAGAAAGAACGAAATCAGTATTTACTATTGTCTAGACGGCCGGTAAAGAATTATTTTAATCAAATGAATATCTAAGCAGCATCGAATTCAAACCATACTCAATTTTTTTTGATATTTTGCGAACATGTAGTGTCACATGGATATTTGAAATGGTTACCTACCGCCGAATAACATAAGGATATGTCCGACCGAAGAATCGACAGACGTCTGTTACAATTACAACACTGCGTGTAGTGTACAAGATTTGTGATTATTAAAATCAAATGAAATTAAAAATAACGATAAGATTGCATACAACCATTAATCTCAATTTCACTCACTTATATTATAAGAATAGTCTATAATTGGAATACAGATATTATAGGTTAACCACAACTCACCGAAAACTATCGACATTAGCTTATGAGTTATAAATCAAAACATCG
This sequence comes from Holacanthella duospinosa, assembly GCA_002738285.1. NCBI lineage: Eukaryota > Metazoa > Arthropoda > Collembola > Poduromorpha > Neanuridae > Holacanthella > Holacanthella duospinosa. The sequence goes on along the minus strand of NIPM01000198.1, from coordinate 340,731 downwards.
TTAAGTTCTGGTAACCAGTGTTCTGTAACCCCGTCCCCGTCCGGACGGCTTTGGACAGGAACAGGGAGCCTTTTTTTTCAAAAGATGGGGACGGGTGAGTCTATTTGTTGGGAAAGACGGAGACGGGACGAGAACGAGGCAGTCTGTTTTCTATTAAAGACGGGGACGGGGAAGGCTGTTTTTTTTTAAAGAAGGGGACTGGACAAGGAAAGATCTTATAACCAAACGACGGCGACGGTACGGGGACGGGTGAACCTATTTTTTTTCAAAAGACGGGGATAGGACGGGTGACGCATGTTATTTCCACACTAGTAACTTAGTTCGAATCAAAATTTGAAATTTCGATCATTTGAAGTCGAAATTTGAAATTTAGATCAAAACCCGAAAAGTTATGATTTAGATTTTGAGACCATGGAAAGTTACGGGCTTAGATTTCGCTTTCAATTTGTGCGGATAATGGGATTCTATTGCGAATGGAAAATTGATTATGGATTTTAATGTCGAGCATCTCGAATTTATGGATTTAAAAATTCAAAATATCTACCGAAATGTATGTATCATGAAATCGATTTTTTCGTAATCATAGTTAATTTGCAAGTATTATTACAATAAAAGAATTAAAATTAGAACAAAATTTATATCCAAAATTTTACTTATTCGAATGGAAATGCAAATTTCGATTTCTATCACCTTGGGACTCAGAATTTAGATTTCGAATGAGAAGGTAATTTGGATTTCGATTTACACTAGTCTAAATTAAAAAGTATGGTTATATCCAAAAAGGGAGATAAAAGTGGTTTGTAATCGTACATTCATAATCAGGATCAATCGGCAGCGTTGCAATTGTAGTGCAACTGATGTTTCAAAAATCCACACTTGGAACTTAGACCAATCGAAATTTTTTTTCATTCGAATTCGGAAACGAAATCAAATTTTCCATACAAGCCCGAATGCGAAATCAAAATTCAATTCTCCATTCAAAATCCAAACCCATAACTTTAAATCCAACACTAGGCATTCGAAATCGAAATATAACATTTAATTTTAGTATATAACAATAAATTAGATTTGAAAATGTTTACTTTGCGGTTAATGGAATGTAATTTCATTGGGGGAAAAAGTACGAGGCGGGAAAGATTTTATTTCAAGCCAGGACAGAGTAATAAATTTTAGAAAACGGGAACGGGAATGTATTAATCATTTTAAGCAAGGACGGGGCGGGTGCGAGACGGGGACGGGACGAGGACGGAGAAGTAGATTTTTCTGAAAAGACGAGGGTGGGACGGAGACGGGGAAGTCAATTTTTCTGAAAAGACAGAAACGGGAAGGGGAAGACTTTTTTTTAAAGACGGGGACGGGGAAGCTTTTTATTACGAAAAGACTGGGACGGGACGGGGTAAAAATTTTTTACCCAAAGACGGAACGGGGACGCGTGATTGTTGTGCCGAAAACTGCTTGTAACAAATGGACGTGATCAACTGCACTAATTTACTTATACAGGGTGTACACAGAAAGATGACATTATAGCAGAAGACGCGTAGACTGCTATACTCAAACTTTCGCTTTTCCTATGTGGTAGATTTGAATGTAGAGGAAAAAATGTACGCAAAATAAAAATAAATTCAGCAATATATTCCTATACAAAATAAAAAGAAGGAAGCTTCACCAACTGGTATGGGCAGCGGAAAACAAGATAATATTTCAAAATTAAAAGAGCACTAGTGTTATCCATGGCTCCCTGTTTGGCTTGAGTCAGAGCGACTGACTCTGGGAGAAATGACTCTGACTCTAAGAGTCAGGGTTTGGCTCTCCAATTTTGTGAGTCGAATCGGAGTTATGCATCTAACTTATTAATTTTTAGGAGTCGACTCTGATTCAGTCAAAGGCATTACTCTATGTTTTCTAAAAGTCGAATTGACCAAAGTCATAACCCCGGTTTTTTTTTTCTAAAGTGGAGAGTCATTGGAGTCGNGTTTTCTAAAAGTCGAATTGACCAAAGTCATAACCCCGGTTTTTTTTTTCTAAAGTGGAGAGTCATTGGAGTCGACTCACATGTCATGGCTCTTTCCAAAATAACCAAATGAGCATATCGAACTTGTGCTCCATAGTCTTTCTCGCCATTCTTAAGACTTGAAAAAACNTGTTTTCTAAAAGTCGAATTGACCAAAGTCATAACCCCGGTTTTTTTTTTCTAAAGTGGAGAGTCATTGGAGTCGGCTCACATGTCATGGCTCTTTCCAAAATAACCAAATGAGCATATCGAACTTGTGCTCCATAGTCTTTCTCGCCATTCTTAAGACTTGAAAAAACATTTGTTTTATTAAAGATTATTTTATAGGATTTTTTACATTTTTATTACGTGACTTCGGAGCTACAGTCGAGAGTCGACTGACAAAAATCAAGGAGTCAGGACATGAGTTTACTACCAAAGTCATGAGCGATTCAGAGTCATGACCAGTGACTACGACTTGGAGTCAAGACTAAATCACGAGTCATGGGGAGCAATACCGGAGAAACATTTAATAAATAAAGTTAACAATTGTTAATGTTGCTAATAAATAAAGACCTTAACTAACTTGAACAGAGAGAGAGAGAGGTCGGCGATGTGAGATCAACTTTAATCAATTTTAGAATGATACTGTTGCCCATGCATAAAGATTGTTGGTTTATTTTTATATTTATATTATACAGAGTGAGTAAATAAGGGCTACTTTTAGAGATCCTCACTCCACCGGACTTTTCTCTGGGTCAANTTTATATTTATATTATACAGAGTGAGTAAATAAGGGCTACTTTTAGAGATCCTCACTCCACCGGACTTTTCTCTGTGTCAACCACCATAAATCGGCGTCAGACTTTTGCATATTTCATAACTAAATCTAGGAGCAACTACTTAATGGATCATTTGTTAAAAGTGACTATCGTCCATGTCTAGACAATGATTAATTCGTTCATAAAAACCGCGTCGAACATTTTGTAGCATTTGCGGGTTTTCATTTACGGTGGCAACAAAAGTTTCAATCCTATTCTTGAGCTGCTCTATGTTTACTCGGTGAGGTGAGTTGAAAACGATGATTTTCAAATAACCCCAAAAGAAATAATCCAATGGGTTGCTCCCATTTTGATAAAACAACTTTCCACTAAATGATTCTTTGTCTTGAATGTAACAACATGTGATGTTATGAAATAAACAAAATTCTGACGCCGATTTTTGGTGGGTGACACAGAGAAAGGTCCGGTCGAGTGAGGATCTCTAGGTAGTCCTTATTTACTCACTCTGTATATATATTTATCGCGATTCACTATTTGAGCCAACAGGTAAAACAAATTCAACCCGATCCGGTCCAACAGTAAAAATTTTTTTTTCACTATTAGATGGGATTGTGGATCGGGTACGAATAATTTTTTTAAACATTATTCAACCCAATGCACGATCCGATCCATCAGGTACAAAAACATCACTTACCTCAACTTAATCTGGTTTATTTTGCAATGAATTATAAATTTTAACCACAGGTTCATTGAATTAAATGAAAAATAGAGACCAAAACTCTTTAAATTTGGCAAAAAATTAATTTTTATATTTTGTTTTGTTAACTAATATAGAAGTGGTCAGATGTGATATCATACTACCACATAGGGAAAAAGAAAGCATGGGTATAGCAGTGAGCTGTAGTCTCATTTTTCTGTGTACACCCTGTATAGCTTTTTGGTGGGTTTAATAAATTTAAACAATAGGCTATCAAATCTAGTAGAGAAAGCTTGTTGTCAAACAACTGAAATAAAAAAAAATGAAAGCGGTTTCAAATTTAGTAGCGGGCTCATTAAACGTTATGTTCCCAAAACTTATACCGAGCAGGTTTTATTACGTCCACGAGGTTTCTACGCATCCTCCAAATATAGATCAAAACTGTGAATTTTGAGTATTTATTTTGCCGCTCTGCAGCATCACTTTCAAATTGGCTAATGTATCTTTAATAAGTAAAGAATTGGTTTCAAATAATAACTTTCGTTTCGTTAACATTTCGGATCAATTAGAACTTTTGCTAGTGTGTGTAAAAACACATTTTGAGAATGTGTTTTCATGGTTTTCAAAAATGTTCATAAAAATATTTTTAACAGTTTGAAAAAAATTTTTTTTTATATATATTTTCTAATGGTGGTGAACTAAATTAGCACTCGGCATCCCATCAAACATTCTCGGATTAATTGAAATTTAGGAAATATGTGCTTNAAACACATTTTGAGAATGTGTTTTCATGGTTTTCAAAAATGTTCATAAAAATATTTTTAACAGTTTGAAAAAAAATTTTTTTTATATATATTTTCTAATGGTGAACTAAATTAGCACTCGGCATCCCATCAAACATTCTCGGATTAATTGAAATTTAGGAAATATGTGCTTNATGGTGAACTAAATTAGCACTCGGCATCCCATCAAACATTCTCGGATTAATTGAAATTTAGGAAATATGTGCTTGAACTCATTTTGGGAAGGTATTTTTGGATGTTTTCGAAATTGTTTCAAAATAAAATTTTTAAGACTTTAAAAACATTTATCTCAATTTATTTTACACATTGGTATCATGAATTCACACTCGGCATTGCGTCATTTGACGTCGATCCAATTTCTACTGTTGGATTGACCTAACCGTATTTTGAGAAGATATTTGTGCATATTTTACAAAATACTTGTAAATAAAATGTTTAAGACTTTGAGAAAAAAAAGTATTACAAAAAAATACCTTTCCTAAATGAGTTCAAGCACATACTTCCTAAATTTCAAATTAATCCAAGAATATATGACGGAATGCCTAGTCCTAATTTACAAAATAATACAAAAAAGAATTAATTTTATTCAGTCAAAAATGTTTTTATGAATATTTTCGAAAAGCATTAAGAATACATTCTCAAAATGGGTCTCTGCACACCCAAGCTCTAACGTTCAAATTAATCCGAAAAGTTTTGACGAAATAAAAGTTATTACTTGAAACCCATTTCTTGCCTGTTAAACTCCCATTCGCCAATTTGGAAGTGGTGAGGCAGAACTGCATAATAAAGACTTAAAATTCACAGTTTTGATACATATTTCGTGGATGCATAGAAAGCTCGTGGACTTAATAAAACCTGATCGGTATGTGTTAAATAAGTCGGTCGCATTGGCTTATCTACTTATCTCTCCTTAGAGAAGTCAATACAGTGGCTGAATTCCCGTAATTGTATAGAGCGCCTGATATCTAGTAATAAGGCACATAGTTACTATCAGATTATNTATAGAGCGCCTGATATCTAGTAATAAGGCACATAGTTACTATCAGATTATAAAAAATTTACTGGAACGAAAAACTTGTCGAATGATAAGTTGTGACAGAATTAACTGCTTTGTCTATTCCTAACCGAAATGTGTAGGAAGATTGTTAGTATTGTCTCGTAGTAAGTCCTCGTCCTGTGGAGCAGGGAAACCGGTAATCACCAAGAATCAACAAAAGACAACAATTAGATTATAAATAAGAAATAAAGAATAAATAATAATAATAAATAATAACTAAAAAGAGAAGTCAAAAATCCAAGATGGTAGATGAGAGAAGATGCTCCGTCTTNGAATAATAATAAATAATAACTAAAAAGAGAAGTCAAAAATCCAAGATGGTAGATGAGAGAAGATGCTCCGTCTTTATTGACGGTTAAATTATCTCTAGATAAAAAGATATCTAAGAATATAATAATATGGAAAATATATTTAATTTTAGAAAGAACAAGGAAGAAGAAACAGGTGAGTTGGATGATGATGTGGCATCTGGATCAGATGAGTCCGTTGTTGTTGGTAGTGGCTCAGGCGGGGATTTTTGATCCCATTGTCCACGTGAGAGTCCAGTTCCCTACAAGATATCAAGAAGATAACTACCTTGTGTGCATAAAGTCACTACACAATTGAGAAAATGAGTTCCCATCCCCACAACTCCTTTCAAACAGAATTTCTATGTGTTGAGGTTGAGTGAAGAGGATTGCATTGAGGGACTGAGGGCCGGGTTTAAGTAAGCCACTCAAANTTTCTATGTGTTGAGGTTGAGTGAAGAGGATTGCATTGAGGGACTGAGGGCCGGGTTTAAGTAAGCCACTCAAACTTAAATGACTGATTTGTGAGTGATTTGGAGTATAAACTGGAGTGTGGTGAGAGCTGCTTCGAATCTCAACTTCNGTTAAATGACTGATTTGTGAGTGATTTGGAGTATAAACTGGAGTGTGGTGAGAGCTGCTTCGAATCTCAACTTCAAACTCCCATGCCACATCAATGTAAAAAACTCGTTCTTGAATACCAACTCTCCTCTCAAAGAATTACTCAAGNTCCCATGCCACATCAATGTAAAAAACTCGTTCTTGAATACCAACTCTCCTCTCAAAGAATTACTCAAGTCGAGTTAACCCAAACACACTAAAGTGGTGTACCTAAATCTGGCCCTAAGACATTTATACATGCCTCTGAGCTGATTAGAACTAGCGGGAGCCCATAGTTTTTTCAACCAATCAGATATCTCCAAAATGAGTCACATTTCATAGCTCTATTAATGCAATAGTATGATAGTACTATGAAGCGTTCTATACAATTAAGGAAATTGGGCCAGTATAATCATAATAATAAATATCAATCAGTTAGAAAATTTTAGATTGCAGTTGTTCTTTGTCGTTTTAAATTTAACTTAGTAAAACTAAAACTGTTTAACATGTATTGAATCAAATTTAATGATTTTGCTCTTGACATGTCAACTCGACTCAATTAGTTTACTTCACGTAACTTTTGAATTTATTTGTGTTAATTAACTTCAAATTTATTCTAATTACGTTGAAAATGTCCTTAATTGCTCTAATTAACAGCTAGCCTGAGTAAGACCAATTTCAAAGTAAGTATATATTCCAATTCTTCTTGGTAATAGTCGATAATATATACGTCGTTTGCTCTGTATTAACAACTATAAACATGCAGGTAATTCTCTTGGCTGTTGCTGTCGTTTTGTTGGTCTCAAGTGTAGAGTCTTCTGCAGTGCATGATCGTAAGTAAATGATACGTTTTGTAAAGCAACGAATTTTCGAACTAAATTAGTTTATGGATATTTTCCTTCCAACTTATTTTTTACATATTTTTCATAAATTATAAAGGGTATCTAAAATTTAATGACCGACTGGTTGTAGACTACATCTTTGAAGTAGTGGCTTTAAATTTGATTCATATTAGATTCAACCTATGTAACACGTAAACTTTTGTTTTCATTGGTACGCTCATAAACCAAACCATAATATAATCTTATATCGCTGATGACAGTGCGACAAGTGACTTTATCTATCAAATCTTTCCAAATGGAACACCTGTGAGGTCTCAGTTTAGGGTAAGTTGAGGCTATGTAAAAAATTGCAAAAATTATCCTCATACGTCTTGTTTTGTATACACAATAAAAAACATTGTGACAACATTTCACTTGTGATGACTTGTCGGCTTACGAGGTCAAATTCAAACGGACTTTACCTGTAATCTCAACTCAAACAGCCATCATACAGGGTTATCACAACTTTTGGATCACGGAGAAAGCAGCTTTCTCCAAAATCAGCTAGGGGTGCTTAAAAATTAAATTCAGCTACCGCGAAATTCGAAATAAAAATTCAAATCGTGCTGTGTGAAGTCGGCCAACATGTCACCAAATTGATTCTCAAAATTTTATTTTTTTTGTTTTCTAGTTTTAGTTTCTCTTGTTTGATTTCGTTACCTGTACTCCGTTCACATCGAGACAGGCAAGCATACGGCGAGGTACAGACCTGCAAGTTCTTGAACTTTTGTTGGTATGAAGGATCGAAACCCATGACTTGCAAGAATTTTGTGAGCGGTTGAGTATGGGATGCCCAGTTCCAATCTCCGACGGCTCAGAGAGAGTTTGGGAGTTTCCAAACAGTGCTGCACCAAAGCTATCTCGTTGGCTGAAGATAATGGGCTNTCCGTTTCATGACTTTCTGAAGCGATTCTGAAAATTTTTTGAAAAAATTTTTTTTTCGGAAATTTAAATTTTTTGAAAAAATTTTTTTTTCGGAAATTTAAATTTTTTCTAAGTCCAAAATTTTGATTTTGGGTTCCANATAAGTTACTTACCTTTAAAGCTTATTATTGGGTTGAATCACCCATACCGGGGGCAAGGTATAAAATTTCTAAGTTTTTTTTCGAAAAAAAATTTTTTTTGTTTTTTCGCATAGAAATCCGTTTCATGACTTTCTGAAGCGATTCTGAAAATTTTTTGAAAAAATTTTTTTTTCGGAAATTTAAATTTTTTCTAAGTCCAAAATTTTGATTTTGGGTTCCATTATAACCCAAAAAAATTCTTATACAAAAGTTGCTCAGAATGAAAATCCGAACAACTTTTCCATTTAACAATTTTCTCTGTGGTGACCCCTTCAGGTCAAAAGTCAGGTCAAAAGTCAAATCAACTTCCAATGCATTTAGCATGGACGGGGGCAAGGTAAAAATTTCTAAGTTTTTTTTCAAAAATTTATTTTTAGTTTTTCCGCATAGAAATTCGTTTGAGGTCCTTCTGAAGCGATTCTGAACAATTTTTTGAAGAAAATATTTTTCAAAAATTTGCTAAGTACAAAATTTTTTCAAAGTCCAAAATTTTTTAAAATTAAAAAAATTTGGTTTTGGTTGCTTTTTTCGACAAAATATGTTTATACAAAAGTTACTCAGAATGAAAAGCTTAACAACTTTTCCATCTAACATTTTTATCTGAGGTGACCCCTTCAATTCAAAAGTAATGTAAACGTCCAAAGTACCCATACCGGGGGCAAGGTAATTTTTTCCTGTTTTTTTTTCGCATAGAAATCCGTTTCAGGACATTCTGAAGCGATTCTCAAAATATTTTGAAAAAAATTTTTTTTTTCGAAAATTTTCCTAGTACAAAATTTGAAAATTTTGTACTTGCCCTTGGTATGGGTGATTCAACCTATTATTGATAGGCCTTGTTCCACCGAAGTGAGTATAAAGACTTTTTCACAATGAGAAAGCGTATTGATTTTACTAATTGAATTTTGGACTTGTCGACTAAACAATTTGATTATAAAAAAATAACCAACAATAACCAAAAGTCATTGTATGACATAGACCAAACACAGGAAATTTTAGAAATTTTTGATCTAATCCCACATCTAATCCATAAGAGGGAGTTCTTATGGATAAGAATTTCTTATTTTNCGAAATATTTTGAAAAAAAATTTTTTTTTCGAAAATTTTCCTAGTACAAAATTTGAAAATTTTGTACTTGCCCTTGGTATGGGTGATTCAACCTATTATTGATAGGCCTTGTTCCACAGAAGTGAGTATAAAGACTTTTTCACAATGAGAAAGCATATTGATTTTACTAATTGAATTTTGGACTTGCCGACTAAACAATTTGATTATAAAAAAATAACCAACAATAACCAAAAGTCATTGTACGACATAGACCAAACACAGGAAATTTTAGAAATTTTTGATCTAATCCCACATCTAATCCATAAGAGGGAGTTCTTATGGATAAGAATTTCTTATTTTTTACGTTTCTTTAGATATGTGGATTAAATATTTCATAAGTTTTAATTTAGAATTTTTTTTTAAAGTTTCCGAATGCTTCCGAGGTCGGTCATAGTCATAATCTGGGCTTGGGAAAAGGGAGTTATTTTCTGGTAACCTTTGCAATTAAACAAATTCAGACGTGTGATGCAGGCCGACTTCACACAGCACGATTTGAATTTTTATTTCAAATTTCGCGATAGCTGAATTTAATTTTTAAGCACCCCTAGCTGATTTTGGAGAAAGCTGCTTTCTCCGTGATCCAAAAGTTGTGACAACCCTGTACATATAAAATTATAAAATAGAAAAGTTATTCTTATTTTGGTAGACATTTGTATAAGACATCTTANTAACCCTGTACATATAAAATTATAAAATAGAAAAGTTATTCTTATTTTGGTAGACATTTGTATAAGACATCTTAACAATTTCTCACATTCAACTGACATGCCCTCATCCCTCACTACTTGACGTCATAGTAAATTAAAATATCAAAGGAAGAACTGGTTTCACCCACGGTGATTAATACCAATTAATTTAATCAAAAGTTTAAAACTAATACAGTAAAGTTCGGCTATAGGGTATTTCTTCCTGAACTGTGTTAAAGTCCGGCGCACTATAGTTTTTAATTTCGAGTTTGATAGGATGTGTAGTTACGCGAATCAACGCTGACTAATTCCCTCATCTTCGAATTTTGAAATAGTTCGAGATTTCTTGAAAAATATTTTTTGAAAAGTGTACTTTTTGTGTTAAAATACAATTTTCTATTAGAGCTTATGGGGAAAATGAAAAGATTGGTCGAATTTATTTACAGTTCGGCGTCAAAAAGGAATTTTCTTCTTTTAATGTCATTAAACTACAGCTAATGTATAGTAAGATGGAATAAAAAGCGTAATTACTTTTTGACACCGAAGGCTTGAAAAACTTTATTGAATAAGTGTAAATTTGTCGAAAATCGTACAAAATCTGGAACCATGTTGCCAATTGTCACTTTATTTTATTTCCTCATGCTACATTATTGGATATAGACTATTTAAGGTTTATAGCATCATGGAATAAAGCTATCAATACAGAATAAACGATAGATCGTAAAACTTTTAGCTTTCGTACCATACGCATCTATCCCTTCGGTTCCCGCAGCCTACCCGTGGGTTCCCGCAGTCCATCCGTGGGTTCACGTAGCCCTTCCGTAGGTACCCGCAGCCCTCCCGTGGGTTCCGGCAACCCTCCCTGGATTCCGGCATCTCTGGCGTGGGTTGCCGATGTCCTGCTGTAGGTTCCCGCAGCCATCCAGTGGGTTCCCTCAGCCATCCCGTTGGTCCCCGCATCCCTTCCATAAGTTCCCGCAGCCTTTCCGTAGATTCTCGCAGCCCTCCTATAGGTTTCCGCAGCCCTCCCGCGTCTTCCCACAACCCTCCCTTTGGTTCACACAGATCACTCGTGGGTTCCCACAGCCCGCCCGTGGGTTCTCACAGCCCTCTTGTAGGTTCCCGCAGCCCTCCCGTGGGTTTTCGCAGCCCTCTCTAGTCTTCCGGCAGGACTCCCGTGGGATCCCAAAGCCCACATGTAAGATCCCACAGCCCACCCGTGGGTTCTCACAGGCTTCCCGTCGGTTTCCACAGTCTACCTTTAGGATCCTACAGTCCTCCCGTGGGTTTTCGCAGCCGTCCCGTTGGTTTTCGCAGCACTCCCATCGGGTCTCACAGCTCTTCTGTGGGTACCAGCATCCCTCCCTAGTCTTTCCGAAGCCTTCCCGTGAGATCCAACAGCCCTGGCGTGGGTTCACGCAGCCTTTCCGTGGGTTCCCACAGCCCTCTCGTGAAATTTCACAACTCTTCCGTGAGATCCCACAGCCCTCCTGTGGGTTCCCACAGCCCTCCTGTGGGTTCCCACAGCTCTCCCATGGGTTCCCGCTGCCCTCCGGTGAGATCCCACAGCACTCCCGGTGGATTCCACAGCCCTAACGGTGGATCCCACGGCACTTCTGTTTGTTCCCGCAACCCTCTTGAGTCTTCCTGCAGCGAGTTTTTACAGCCCTCCCGTCGGTTCCCACAGCCCTCTCGCGAGTACCCACAGCCCTCCAGTGGGATCCCTCAGCCCTCCCGTCTGTTCCCGTAGCCCTCCCGATTCTTCCCTCAGTTTTCCGGTGGGTTTCCGCAGCCCTCCCGAGTCTCCCCTTGGTTCCCGCAGCCCTCCCGAGTCTCCCCGCAGCTCTCCCGTGGGTTCCCACAGCCCTCCCGTGTGTTTTTGCAGCCCTCCCGAGTCTTTCCGCAACCCACCCACGAGTTCCTACAGCCCTCCCGTGGGTTTCGGCATCTGTCCTTAGTCTTCCTTCAGACCCCTTTCTCGTGGGATCCCTCACACTCTCCCGTGGGTTCCCACAGCCCTGCCTAGTCTTCCTGCAGCCCTCTCTTGGGTTCCCACAGCCCTCACGTGGTATCTAAAAGCCCTCCCGTGGGTTCCCGAGTCTTCCCGCAGCCCTCCCGTGGGTTCGCACAGCCTTCCTATGGGATCCCAAAGCCCTCCCGTGGGATCCCACAGCTTTCCCGTGGGTTCACGCAGCCCTCCTTAGTCTAGCCCTTCCGTGGGTTCCCAAAACCCTCCCGCCGATTTTCTCAGCCCTCCCGTGTGTTCCTAACCACCTAGTGGTACTTTGACAACTGTGCTAGCTTGATGGTCCAAATGTAGTACATGCCGAGTTAATTGGCTAATTCTAACCTATAAATTTNAGTCTAGCCCTTCCGTGGGTTCCCAAAACCCTCCCGCGGATTTTCTCAGCCCTCCCGTGTGTTCCTAACCACCTAGTGGTACTTTGACAACTGTGCTAGCTTGATGGTCCAAATGTAGTACATGCCGAGTTAATTGGCTAATTCTAACCTATAAATTTTTATTTCAACGAAAACGGAAATATTTTGATCTTCTGGGTCACCAATGACCTAGGTCAATAAAAATTCAATAAAATTAATTAACATGCTGATTAATTGACTAGTANACATGCCGAGTTAATTGGCTAATTCTAACCTATAAATTTTTATTTCAACGAAAACGGAAATATTTTGATCTTCTGGGTCACCAATGACCTAGCTCAATAAAAATTCAATAAAATTAATTAACATGCTGATTAATTGACTAGTAGGCTAATTTTAGCTATTAGTTTTTAATTACAGCAAAATCGGAGGTGTTTTGAATTTTGGTGGTCACCAATGACCTGTCAACTACAAGTAATTAGTATAATATGTGCAGCTGACTTATCACAGCGACGAGGTGCAATGACCTGAATAATTGTCAAATCAATTCGCAATTAATTTTTAATTTCAACGAAGTAGTGGTACGTGTTGGCAACATCTATTGTTTTCGAATGCCACAACCATGAACCCATTGAAAATTTGAATCCACATCAACTTTATGAAATTGACTTTATTCAGGAAGAACTACCCTAATAGTGAATCCGGCTATGATAGAACTCCGGCTATAGCAAACCACACTGTCCGGTCCCTGCCAAGCAAATGGGAGATTATGTGTTAAGTAGTCCGGCTATAATGAAATCGGCTATACTGAACTTCCGGCCTTAGTGAACCAAACCTACCGGTCCCGAGAGTCATTTTGTCCGGATATAGTGAAAAATGTCTGAATTCCGTAATGAGACCATTTGCTACTACTGTTCCTTATACTTTTATGCCTGCCCATCTATGCACCGGACTTGCATGTTGACCTATGAGTGAGTTTTAGTTTATTAAGTAAATTACTAATTCACAATGTCAAAATCAGGCCAAAAGCGCACTGCGTTGTCCTTAAACGATAAATTCGATATCATTGCTGCACTTGTCTTCCAACACACCTCGCCAAACGTTATGTGAGAAATATAAGATTGGAAACTCTACAATTTCTCTTATTTTGAAATCAAAATCTAAAATTGAAGAAGACTTCCAAAGATTTTGTGGTGTAAGTTAATAATAAAAGTGTTGAAATATAATTAGGTTACATTTAAGCAATTAGCTAAAATTCAAATATCAAATTCTTAGAATATAAAACGCCAACGCCGATGTAACTATCCAAAGTTGGATTCTGCGCTCAAAATGGTCTCAAGCAAATCCCTATTACCCAGTGCTTCTCTAAATCGGCTTAGCTGAATTTATAGTGAAATATTTGGATATAATGAACAATTATTAAATTGAATTGTCCGTTCACTTAACGGATATAATGAACTCCGGCTATACTGAACAAATTTTGCCGGTCCCGCCAAATTCACTATAATCGAACTTTACTGTAGTAATATAATCTCTCTGAAATATTCTACACTATAATCCAAGTGAAATGTCTTGATAACCAGCTACATATAGCTAGCCTATATTACAAGTTTGTTATTTACTGATACCGATATACGAACCTATTAAGCTAAAAAGAAACCTTTAGGTAAACTAAATTCTCAAATGTAATAAAAATTTTAAAACACATTCAAACTTTCNTAAGCTAAAAAGAAACCTTTAGGTAAACTAAATTCTCAAATGTAATAAAAATTTTAAAACACATTCAAACTTTCAACTAATCTAATCGCTTACACAGTTATTAATGTTTTACACAGTTGAATCAGACAGCTGCTTCACCACGGAATGTCAGAGTACGTTGACAAGAAACCGAAAATGCATTCCCCCTGCAGGATTTAAGGATTTCGACAAGGCAAAGTTTGGATTAATGCATACTCTAAACTTCGAGAATTGCGATGGAAAGGAAGTCGCTGAATACAAATGCTGCTTGATTCCGAAATGAATCGATTGTTAAATGATGCCACCTATTGTTAATTAGTATCACTTTCTACAATAATATTTCTGGTTACAGTCAAACATCATCGTCAAGCAGCAATTGAAACACATAGAGTGAAAAATCTCATCGATACCATAGAGAGAAGAATTTTCATCGACACCATTAATATTCTTTAATTCTTTATAATAATAGCAACATTAAACTTACTGTTGGAGTATTTCAAAATGAATTTAAAGCCCTCCCACTTTTCATTTTTCTTTAAAATAACCCCATAACCATATTTCTAAGAATGAAGGGAGTATTGGGGTACNCATATTTCTAAGAATGAAGGGAGTATTGGGGTACAACGCGTAAGGTTGGAAGGCTTAAAAGTTAAGTTTGAGTTAATCGATAAGTAGGAAGTGGATGGATGTCTGATCCATGGTAAGAAGAATTAAGTTAACTTTTAGTTTAACTATATACTCTGATTTCTCCTTACATTATGTCGCAGCAAATTGTACCGACATACTGTAATTGCGACAAGTTATGGAAATTTAGTGGACTTTGAACCAGAATCTATGTCACAAATGACAGGATCATTAGTTTTTAAAACCGTACAGAAGCATATATGTCAGAAGTTATGTTATTAAATTAAAATTACAATACGTATTTTACTTCTATATTCTAGCCTCAAAATCGAAATACGGACTATGAGATTCAACTGAAAGGTGAATCTGGTATAAGCACGGACTTCCTTAGCAAATCAAATAATCCCATAACGTTTGGTGATATTAACAAAATGAGTGGAGAAAATCCAACACTTCAGAGTAAGAAGGGTTTCAAGTCGAGAAACGGTTGTTTCAAGAAGTTGAAGAAGATGAGTTCAGTTTACTGTTCCACTCACCAAATCTGAGTTGGCATCCGTATAAAATAGAAAAGATCTTCACCAATTTAACCTATTCTATCAGCATCCAAATTTCCTGACTGCGTTAGATGATTGACTCACTGTAATTTTGTTGCCCATATTGTGCTGATGCAATATTTTCTATTTTATTTTTTCTTCTAAAATAGTGTCAAAATACAGCATCTTCGTTGGAGTGTCGCCATTCCTAACTATAATTTGATTATCTTAGCCTACAGTTTCATCGACGTCAGCTATTTGGAGAAACTGAAATGTTGTTGCCATCCACTGACAAGGTGTTGAGAAATTGAAGTTGAGGTGAATCTTCTTTGTTAAATTATACAATACCATGACATCTATGATACTNCAAGGTGTTGAGAAATTGAAGTTGAGGTGAATCTTCTTTGTTAAATTATACAATACCATGACATCTATGATACTTAGAATTTTCCGTCAAAAACAATGATCTGATAAGCGTCNGAGAAACTGAAATGTTGTTGCCATCCACTGACAAGGTGTTGAGAAATTGAAGTTGAGGTGAATCTTCTTTGTTAAATTATACAATACCATGACATCTATGATACTAAGAATTTTCCGTCAAAAACAATGATCTGATAAGCGTGCTCTAGTGTACCAATTTAAGTAAACTAAGGAACAATTAGAGATACAAAGAAAAGCTTTTAGTGCTCGCACAGAAATGCTAAATCTTAATTATGGCGTTCACATTAGATTCTGCCGAACTAGCTTAAAATAAGGTTTCTTAAACATCATTTACATGTGACAAAAATGTAGCTTGTGGTGTACAAAATTAATCATATCCAGTATTTAGTTACATGTTAGGAAATGTTTGATGATTCAATGTTGTGATGAAAGAGCCTTGCTCTGGCAAGAAGTTTTTAAAATTCGATTTGTGTTTTTATTTTTTAGGATCCAGAATTAACTAAGAATGTGAGAAAGCAGGATTTAAGCAGCATATCTCCTCCTATGTGACAACTTTCATACGAAACTATATCTACTAACATAATCAACAAAAGTATTAAAAAAAAATGGTGAAGAGCACATTGATAATAATCTGGTGAGAGTTAGTAATTTAGAATTGGGATTTTTAATTGCCTAGTTGATTTTAAGCGTCAATACCAAGTTACTTAAGCTTCTAGTACCCTAACAATAAGTATCATTCGATACTTGTAAATAGAATAAATTTTAACTGTTTCTTCCACACATTCATTCTGATTTAATAACTAAGGAATTAAAAGACAAAACGTCCAGTCAACACCTCATGTGTTAGGTGAAAATGTTCCTACAATACTTTAATTAAAAACCTATCATAACAATAATACTATAAAAACAAGTTGAAGGAAACATGAGTAAAATCAAGTAAAAGTTTTATAATGAATTACATTATTAATTATGAATTAATTCGGCTACAGATAATGTATAAACGAATACGGTAGTTTTTTTTTTACTTTTTCTTGCTACGGTTACTGCGACAGTTTTCTACAATATTTAACACTCACACCCCACCTCGTACATGAGCACATCTTCGGGTTAACACCAGAAATATCGATAACAATTAGTGTGTAAAGTGACTCCCAAATCTCACTGAAGAATGTTGAGTCAGAGTCACTGACTCTGACTTACTTACAGGAGTCATGAGTCTGACTCCCCATATTTTCGCGAGCTGACTCTGACTCTGACTCTGAGTAATTAAAAAATGTTTAATAGCTTCTTTTAAATATTGAGAAAAATTCTATAAACTGTATAAAATTTCTATAAATTGTGGACGTCACTTTGCTTTTTTCTCTCCTTTTGTAAATTTAGATTATCTTGAATCGATGTTGATGAATTTTGACTTTCATTAACTGGAGAATTTTCCACATTTAACACAATGCAATCATCCTCCCTTTTTAATTAAAAGTCCGTAAGAATGGGACGAACACAAAACACAAACAGATGATTTATATCAGAAAGAGTAAACATTCTTAAGTAAAATGAATGCAATGGATAAGATGAATGAAACGTGTTTGAACATGAATAAATACCAAAAATCGGCTTCTGGGCAGGAAATGCACAAGATTCATGACTGCTACTGATGAGTTGACTCTGACTCTCAAACAGGGAGTGAGTCAGAGTCATATAATGACTCTGACTCCCAAATAGTTCATAGAGTCAGAGTCATGAGAGTCAGAGTCAGAGTCATGACGCAGGAGTCAGAGTCACTTTACACACTAATAACAATAATGGATATTGGTACTGTTCTCTATGACTCTGGCTTCGAAGTCATGAATCAGACTCCGAAGTCATGACTCTGACTCTGAAGTCATGACTTTGACTCCGAACTCGACTTTGACTCCCATGGTTTATGGGAGTCAGAATCATGACTATTTTAAAACATGCGCATATAAGCATATCAGACTTTCTTTTACTTTATTTTTCTAATCTAATTTCATCACTAAATGTATAAGGTTACTTGACAACAAGAAACTAAAAAATAATTTATCATCTGGTTACATAATTCGTAACTTTTTAAAAATTAAAAAAATTTTCCATGAATGTCGGTCGACATCCAGACGCAAAGTATGGCAATGGAGTAGTGTTCCATATGGCTCAGCTTTTGGTGTGAGCCAGAGCCACTGGCTCAATGAGCCATGGCTCATGGCTTACCCGAGCGGTGAGCCAGCTCATGAGCCATGGCTCCAGAGCCAGAGCCATTGAACCAGCTCATGAGCCAGAGTCATGCGCAACACTACAATGGAGGTGAAAACAAAATTTACTTGCAAATAATATTTCGTTTGTTATTTTTACAAATAAATAGTTAAAAAATGTTACGAATTAGTTAGTTAACCTGATGAAAGTTGCTTTTTGTAGTTTCTTATTGTCAAAGAACCTTGACTAATCGTATAAAAAAATTTTATTTGAGATCGTCCTACCCGATTTTCCATTTTTGTGTTATGTAACTCCGGAGTCGAGAGACATGAGTCTCACTCTGATTCAAATTCGACTTGCAAAATTCTAGCGGTCAGGGACCTGACTCCGAGAGTCGACTCCCAACATTTAAAGAGTCAGAGTCATGACTCTGACTCAGCCCAAACTGATAGTCATGGAAAAATTGTGTGTATTATGTGAGGATGCTTTTGTATTAATACAAAATCATACGATATAATAGACACAATTTTTACTTAAAACTTTTCGACACTTTACCAATATCCATCATTGTTCCAAAAATTTCTGGTGTTAACCAGATGATGTGCCCATGTACGCGGTTGGTTGGGTAGATAACTTTCGCAGTACCCGTAGTAAGAAAACGAAAAAAAACTACCGTATTCGTTTCTACATTTCCTTTAGTTGGTTTTAAGGGTCGGGGGGATGGGG
>NIPM01000198.1:132795-321180 GCA_002738285.1 Holacanthella duospinosa | reverse complement strand
AGAGAACCTGCCGACCCCTCCTCTCTCTGTCTCTCTGCTTTGCTCCATTGCTTTGCATCGGAACAGATATTTTATAGTGATTACAATAAAATTAACTTCACTTCCATCATTTACTATTGTCTATCGCCTGCCCCAAGCCGTTTTTGGTGAAAGGCGAAGAAAGAAGGCCCGGATTAAGTTGGTTCACCCTGTATTATACCGATTGTCTTTTAAGTCCTGAACGACTTTTCTGCGCAACGCGAATAGATTTGCAAAAATTAAAATAAAACGGGTGCGCAAAGTTAGCAGCTCATCACTATTAAGTTAGCCGATCATCCGATCAGACCGTAAAGTACGCACCCCAGCACCTGATTATATCAAATAAAAGTTTCAGACCAATTATCATGCGGATTAAGAATTAATTGATGAATGACATGCGCAGTAGCCATCTTTTATGGTTATACATGCGCAGTAGGAAATNAGAATTAATTGATGAATGACATGCGCAGTAGCCATCTTTTATGGTTATACATGCGCAGTAGGAAATACGCTGTCATACACATGCGCACCTATCAGCTAATCATATCAAACTAATGTATTTGACCAATTAACATGCGCAGTAGGCATTTTATGTATTTCTTGATACCATCAGCTGATAGTTGGGTATTTCCAGGACAGCTTATTTCTTACTGCGCATGTTTAATAACGTAAAATGGCTGCTGCGCATGTTTTTGATCAATTAATCCCTACTGCGCATGTTCATTGGTCAGCATATTTCCTACTGCGCATGTCCAACAACAAAATGGCTACTGCGCATGTTAATTGGTCTGATACATTAGTTTGATATGATTAGCTGTTAAAAAAATTACTGATCTGCTAACTTTACGTTTTTATCTCCCGGTCGGCTATTTCTGATCGGCCTACTTTACGATTTCTGATCTGCTAACTTTACGGTCTTATTTTTTGGTCGGCTAACACTGATCTGCTAACTTTACGGTTTTATCTGCTGATCAGCCTACTTTACGGTAAACATTTTTGGTGGGCTATTGCGGATCTGCTAACTTTATGGTGTTGATCGGATAGTCGGCCAACTTTATGCTTTTGGTCGGAAGATCGGGTAACTTTACGGTGCTGGGGTGCNTGGTGTTGATCGGATAGTCGGCCAACTTTATGCTTTTGGTCGGAAGATCGGGTAACTTTACGGTGCTGGGGTGCATACTTTACGGTCTGATCGGATGATCGGCTAACTTTATAGTGATGAGCTGCTAACTTTACGCACCCGTTTTATTTTCATTTTTGCAAACCTATTCGCGTTGCGCAGAAAAGTCGTTCAGGACTTAAAAGACAATCGGTATCTATTATTATGTAATATTATATTATATACACTAGATATAATTATTCTATTATCTATAATATTATTCTATAATCTGTTACTAGTGTTAGTGTTGTCCCGATGCAGGCAAAAACCCGCATCGGCCGATGCGCCGATTCAGTGTCATTTCGAATCGGCGATGCAGATGCATCGGCCGATGCAGCCGATAATGACGCATGCGTTGACACCAAACTGTTTTGTCATAACAAGCAATTTTTTGTCGATTAAATAACGTCCTGCTCACAAAACATCTAAATTTCGGTTTCATTTGTAATCTAAGTTAGGCTAATTTTAAAGAATTTGGTAAAAATAAGCCAATCGGATGACGAAATTGTAGTGATCCCAAATCACAGTTGCAGAATCGCAACCATTTCGCAACTAGGTTGCGGCAGGTTGCGAGTTGCGGAGCA
Organism: Holacanthella duospinosa; assembly: GCA_002738285.1. Taxonomy (NCBI): domain Eukaryota; kingdom Metazoa; phylum Arthropoda; class Collembola; order Poduromorpha; family Neanuridae; genus Holacanthella; species Holacanthella duospinosa. Next base: position 319,419 of record NIPM01000198.1, on the reverse strand, counting down.
GAATAACGAAACTTGCGAATGCGGAGTTGCGGCCAAATTGAGAATTATAAAAGTTGCGGTTGCGGCGTTGCGGCCAATTATGGAGCTTGCAAAAGTTGCGGTTGCGGCGTTGCGGGACGTAAAATGCAAAAGTTGCGGTTGCGGCGTTGCGGGGCGTAAAATGCAAAAGTTGCGGTTGCGGAGTTGCGGGTGTCAGAAATAACAGCTGAAAATGCGGAGTTGCGATCTCTGTGAAGTAGTTGCGGGAAATAGTTTGATATTGTGCGCAACTATTATGCCCTGACTTGGGATGGGCTCGGTTGTGTTGGTCAAATATGTGAAGTTGTAAAGCGGCTTTGTATAACCACAGATCTAACTTCAGTAAACTCGAAACTGAAACCAAAATTTAGTTCTTGAACACCTGTGTTACAGAGGACCCAGTAAAAGAGCGTCGCGCCATTCAAATTCAAATTATTTATCAAGGGGAAAAGTCCCATGTGCGGTGTGGCGTTGAGTCTGTCTTTGCAATCTCAAACGCTCCTGTTGAGTATGACCTGTAAATCCGCAATGACAAGATAAGGATTCCTTATTTTGGCGTAAGGCACAACTTCAAAATTGGCTTTATTTAATATGTAAACAATCCTTTTCGTTCTCAATTTAAATTTTGTTAAAACTTGACACATCAATTTCAAATCTGAAATTAAGTTTGTGTAACGCTCACTTACAATTAATTGCTTTAACTAAGCAAACCAAAATTTGAATTAATGGATTGTTGTATTTAACTCTTGCATATTGAAATTGAATAAATAAAATTGAAAGGCTATTTTTATGCTCTAAATTCGCTTTAAATGTTATAGGAACATTTCTTTTATAATTTTGTCGAAAGTTGCGAAAAAGTTGCGGAAAAGTTGCGGGAATTCTGGTTACGTGTTGGTTGCGGTTGCGGGAAATTTTGAATCCAAAATTGCGAATGCGGCGTTGCGGCAAAAATTTTAAAATTTAAAGTTGCGGTTGCGGCGTTCTAGTGGAAGTATTAAAATACAAGAGTGCGGGTTGCGGAGTTGCGGGCATCAAAGCTCAAAAGTTGCGGGTGCGGAGTTGCGGCTCGAAATATTGTACTCGAAGTTGCGGTTGCGGGCCGCAACCGCACTTCAGCAACTGTGTCCCAAATACAGACGAAAACCAGCCAGAACCAGGTTCAAGCTGTAAGTATATATCAATTAAATTTTCTTATAAATAATATTCTAATTGTGTTTGTTTCCACGTTGTACTTGCTCAATTATTTAAATTATTTCGTAGCACATATCCCAAAATGAAAGAGTCCGATTTGGGATTATTTCACTCAAGTATGCAATTCAGAATGAATCGACCGACGCATCGGCCGATGCAGCCGATTCGACTATCCCTTGCATCGGCGTTGCCGATGCAAGCCCGATTTGTAAAACTAGCTGAATCGGCGGCCGATTCATCTGCTTGCCGATGCATCGCGGCAGCACTATCTGTTACCCTATCATTAGGTAGTTGTAAATGTTTTTTAATAATGTTCTGACTACTTTTGTTCTCAGCTTTTCTTTTCAATGAACTTAAACTCTATATACACGCATTGTGGGAAATCCAAAATCATGGCATTTTTCATACCGTGTATTTATTATCGAGTCAGCGTTTTTTCAAACTCCCGAGAATGCTTTATCACGCTCGGGGGTTTGGAAAAACGTTGACTCGTTTATAAACTTGCGGTAGATGACACAGTAAATATTCGTCTGCAAAAGGTAGAATTTTTCAAATTAAGGAACTTTTTCATAAATAATAGGTTATTCCCTAAAAAATGTCTAAAAGTCCGAATAATTATTATAACGATTTTAGAAACACTGACCAGGATTTGTGAAATTCTGGAACATTTTGCACATATGAAGGCATCATTTAAACAAATTCTGTAAATGATGTAATGTAACCAATTTATTCTTCTAGTTTATTAGTTTATTTGACAACGCTTGGGAATAATAAAAATGGATTTGAAAATACAGACACACAAAAGAGTTTGGAAGGCAAAGGGAGTGTGCTGAAACAAATTTGGAATTCATTAAAAACATTTATAAATAACGACAAGGCTGGAATTAAGTTTCTCATCACATCACCCTTCAAACCACGCAAAGATGATAAACCGCGTCACGATTCTGGATCCTGTACACTAGAATCAGATGTATCGAATAAAGTTGATACCAAGTCAATTTGGTTTCAAAAGTTGGAGTTCAAGGAAGCAAATAAATATAAATACATGGTATGACAACAAAGNAACAAATTTGGAATTCATTAAAAACATTTATAAATAACGACAAGGCTGGAATTAAGTTTCTCATCACATCACCCGTCAAACCACGCAAAGATGATAACCCGCGTCACGATTCTGGATCCTGTACACTAGAATCAGATGTATCGAATAAAGTTGATGCCAAGTCAATTTGGTTTCAAAAGTTGGAGTTCAAGGAAGCAAATAAATATAAATACATGGTATGACAACAAAGNACCAAGTCAATTTGGTTTCAAAAGTTGGAGTTCAAGGAAGCAAATAAATATAAATACATGGTATGACAACAAAGAGAAAAATATAAATTTCAACCAAATCAGGAATATTTGTACACCTTTATATACGTAGAACTCCTAAGACCTTATTGATTTTCATANGAGAAAAATATAAATTTCAACCAAATCAGGAATATTTGTACACCTTTATATACGTAGAACTCCTAAGACCTTATTGATTTTCATAATAGGTGGCAAATATTGTTGATGCAAAAACAGAATACCATGTGTGCGTTAAAACTCACGAACCGATTTATCGGCTTACTTAATTGGATTGCTGATACGNTCGGATTACGTAATTGGATTGCTGATATATTTGAGTAATTTGGAAGCAAGGGATTCCCACTCAAAAGTCCCACCAATACGATATGCCGATATGTCGGTTCGTGAGTATTTACGTATTCGCATGGTATTCTGTTTATGTTTCTACAATACGAAGCATTGTCCAGATTTGACAATATATCTAAGTTTGTATTCTGATATTTTAGAAAATTAGTTTAAATGATATTCCTTTATTTCCCAAGGCACTCGCCAGAATAACTTGGCAGTCAAAATCTTTCTTCAGTAAGACACTAAAATTACATGAACTAATATGTCTAGCGATAATAGTGGAGGACAGTCCAAACAATTCAAGGTAACAAAAATGAGAGTAAAAAAGCTCACCTGTTTTACCAAACACTTCATTTATTAAAAAAAACGCAGTGGAATTAACAAAAACGAGACGAAGGATTGCGGGAAAAGCGTTGTAGCCATACATGAGAAAAAATTTCTCCAACGTGACAAAAACTAAATAGTGAAAACTTGCCCATTTTATAAATTGACATATTGCTACAAGGTTTAAAATGTGCAGACGTATATTGGAAGTCCCTATTGCAAAAAAAAATTTTTTTTTTGAGTGGTGTTAGTGTTTATCTTACGGAGGATTTCATCCGTACGAATACAACCACAGATTAACTATCTAACTATTTGACTGTAATCTACTGAAATTCTAGAATAGAAATACTTTGAAATTTTTAATTAATTTGTAGCCTAATTTTATACACAGCGTGATACTTTCCGCCATCCAAAATCAGCTTGATCTGTATTCAACCCGATATTCCAAACTTCCGAGTTATCAGTCTAGGTGGCCAAAAACACAAATCGCATTATCTCATTTATGTAAAGCAAGTTATAAAATGTTATATTTAGGAAATTCAATTCATGTTTAAGCTTGAAGAACCTAATTTCCTCTTCGCTAGGCATTAGTGTGTAAAGTGACTCCCAAATCTCACTGAAGAGGAATATGTCGCGGCTTGTAAATTAATTTTTTAATAAAACATGGCTTTTCATTTAGTATTCACTCTTGTAAGCTACAGAAAAAATTGTTTTTGTTCGATGGGCTTTCTAGAATTTATGGGAAGGTTCGAAAGAAAATTATTTTTTCGAACAGTAGAAACAGTTAAAATATGGGTACGTAAAACTATTTCTTTGCCTCAGTGGCTAAGGTAGAGGAGAGGTGTGAGTGTTGGACTCTAGTTGCTGGTGTCGGGTTCGATTCCAGGTGTTGTAAATTTTTTTGTAAAATTTTTTCTTCAATAATTAAATACAATTAAATATTAAATTATATATTATATATTATAAATTATAATATATAATATATAAATATTATATTATAAATTATATATTAAATACAATTAATACATGAAATATATGGGATAGTGCGGGAGAAATGCGGGAGGGATGCGAGAAATGACGTGAGGAATGTAGGATAGTGCTACAATCTGCTGGTTAGGAAATACCGACAATTCATCGCTTGTGGGCTAGGAAATACTGACATTTGGCAAAGNTATATCTAAGTTTGTATTCTGATATTTTAGAAAATTAGTTTAAATGATATTCCTTTATTTCCCAAGGCACTCGCAAGAATAACTTGGCAGTCAAAATCTTTCTTCAGTAAGACACCAAAATTACATGAACTAATATGTCTAGCGATAATAGTGGAGGACAGTCCAAACGNATATTCCTTTATTTCCCAAGGCACTCGCAAGAATAACTTGGCAGTCAAAATCTTTCTTCAGTAAGACACCAAAATTACATGAACTAATATGTCTAGCGATAATAGTGGAGGACAGTCCAAACAATTCAAGGTAACAAAAATGAGAGTAAAAAAGCTCACCTGTTTTACCAAACACTTCATTTATTAAAAAAAACGCAGTGGAATTAACAAAAACGAGACGAAGGATTGCGGGAAAAGCGTTGTAGCCATACATGAGAAAAAATTTCTCCAACGTGACAAAAACTAAATAGTGAAAACTTGCTCATTTTATAAATTGACATATTGCTACAAGGTTTAAAATGTGCAGACGTATATTGGAAGTCCCTATTGCAAAGAAAAAAATTTTTTTTGAGTTGTGTTAGTGTTTATCTTACGGAGGATTTCATCCGTACGAATACAACCACAGATTAACTATCTAACTATTTGACTGTAATCTACTGAAATTCTAGAATAGAAATACTTTGAAATTTTAATTAATTTGTAGCCTAATTTTATACACAGCATGATACTTTCCGCCGTCCAAAATCAGCTTGATCTGTATTCAACCCGATATTCCAAACTTCCGAGTTATCAGTCTAGGTGGCCAAAAACACAAATCGCATTATCTCATTTATGTAAAGCAAGTTATAAAATGTTATATTTAGGAAATTCAATTCATGTTTAAGCTTGAAGAACCTAATTTCCTCTTCGCTAGGCATTAGTGTATAAAGTGACTCCCAAATCTCACTTAAGAGGAATATGTCGCGGCTTGTAAATTAATTTTTTAATAAAACATGGCTTTTCATTTAGTATTCACTCTTGTAAGCTACAGAAAAAAATTTTTTTGTTCGATGGGCTTTCTAGAACTTATGGGAGGGTTCGAAAGAAAATTATTTTTTCGAACAGTAGAAACAGTTAAGAATATGGGTACGTAAAACTATCTCTTTGTCTCAGTGGCAGAGGTAGAGGAGAGGTGTGAGTGTTGGACTCTAGTTGCTGGTGTCGGGTTCGATTCCAGGCTTTGTCTTAATTTTTTTTGTAAAATTTTTTTTTCAATAATTAAATACAATTAAATATTAAATTATATATTATATATTATAAATTATAATATATAATATATAAATATTATATTATAAATTATATATTAAATACAATTAATACATGAAATATATGGGATAGTGCGGGAGAAATGCGGGAGGGATGCGAGAAATGACGTGAGGAATGTAGGATAGTGCAGGATAGCTTTGGGAATGGCTGGAAGGAATTTGGGATAGTACGGAAGGGATGCGGGAATTTACGGGAGGGATGTGGGATAGTGAGGAAGGGATGCGGGGATTGACGGGAGACAACCGGAATATATGGGGAGGGATGCGGGATAGTGCAATTGGATGCGGGTATGAACGGGTGGGATGTGGGATAGTGCGGGAATGGATGGGAGAGATGCGGGAATTGACAACATAGATGTGGGATAGTGAGGGAATGGATGGGAGGGATGCAAAAATTTACGGAAGGTATGTCGGATAGTGCGGGAATAGATGGGAGGGATAGGGAAATTTACGGAAGGTACGAGCGGTAATGCGGGAATAAATGGGAGGGATGCGAAAATTGACGGGAGGGATGTGTGATAGTGCGGAGGAAATAGCATCCCTTCCGCCTTATCTCTCACAATGTTGTGTTCTTCTCGTCCATGACCGCATCCCCCTGCACTAGCCCGCATACCTCCCGTCCATTTCTGTATTTCCTCCGCACTATCACACATCCCTCCCATCCATTCACGCACTATTCCACATCCCTCGCGTCAATTTTCGCATCCCTCCCATTTATTCCCGCATTACCCCTCGTACCTTCCGTAAATTTTGCTATCCCTCCCATTCATTCCCGCACTATCCCACATNATCCATTCACGCACTATTCCACATCCCTCGCGTCAATTTTCGCATCCCTCCCATTTATTCCCGCATTACCCCTCGTACCTTCCGTAAATTTTGCTATCCCTCCCATTCATTCCCGCACTATCCCACATCCTACCCGTCCATACCCGCATCCAACTGCACTATCCCGCATCCCTCCCCATATATTCCGCATGTCTCCCGTCATCCCTTCCTCACTATCCTACATCCCTCCTGTGAATTCCCGCATCCCTTCCGCACTATCCCACATTTCTTCCAGCCATTCCCGAAGCTATCCTGCACTATCCTACATCCCTCACGTCATTTCTCNATCCCACATTTCTTCCAGCCATTCCCGAAGCTATCCTGCACTATCCTACATCCCTCACGTCATTTCTCGCATCCTTCCCGCATTTCTCCCGCACTATCCCATATATTTCATGTATTAATTGTATTTAATATATAATTTATAATATAATATTTATATATTATATATTATAATTTATAATATAGAATATATAATTTAATATTTAATTGTATTTAATTATTAAAAAAAAATTTTACAAAAAAATTTAAGACAACACCTGGAATCGAACCCGACACCAGCAGCTAGAGTCTAACACTCACACCTCTCCTCTACCTCAGCCACTGAGACAAAGAGATAGTTTTACGTACCCATATTTTTAACAGTTTCTACTGTTCGAAAAAATAATTTTCTTTCGAACCCTCCCATAAATTCTAGAAAGCCCATCGAACAAAAAAATTTTTTTTCTGTAGCTTACAAGAGTGAATACTAAATGAAAAGCCATGTTTTATTAAAAAATTAATTTACAAGCTGCGACATATTCCTCTTGAGTCAGAGTCATTGACTCCCGAGTCACTGACTCTGACTTACTGTAGTTTAGGAGTTGACTCAGGAGTCATGACTTTGACTCCCATATTTTAGCGAGCTGACTCTTGAGTCATGACTCTGACTCTGACTCTGACTCTGAGTCATTAAAAAATGTCTAATATCTTTTTTTAAATATTGAGAAAAATTTCATAAACTGTATACCATTTCTATAAATGGCAGACGTCACTTCGCTTTTTTCTCTCCTTTTGTAAATTTAGATTATCTTGAATCCATGTTGATGAACTTTGAGTTTCATTAACTGGAGAATTTTCCACATTTAACACAATTCAATCATCCTCCATTCTTAATTAGAAGTCCGTAAGAATGGGACGAACACATAACACAAATCAGATGATTTATATCAGAAAGAGTAAACATTCTTAAGTAAAATGAATGCAATGGATAAGATGAATAAATACCAAAAATCGGCTTCTGGGCAGGAAATGCACAAGAGTCATGACTCTGCTACTGATGAGTTGACTCTGAGAGTCATGACTCTGACTCTCAAACAGGGAGTGAGTCAGAGTCATTATATAACTCTGACTCCCAAATAATTCATAGAGTCAGAGTCATAAGAGTCAGAGTCAGTGTCATGACTCAGGAGTCAGAGTCACTTTATACACTACTAGGCATTGCCTACAAGCCCTATGCTGATACAAGTTATTTTCTAACCACTAATAATCCTCGCATATAAACCCAGAAATTTGTTTGGAGTTTGTCATCTTAGGAAAAAAACAGTTCTTAAGCTACAATCTGCTGGTTAGGAAATACCGACAATTCATCGCTTGTGGGCTAGGAAATACTGACATTTGGCAAAGGATGAGAATATTTTGTCAGTGGTATGTCACATTTTGGGTTTCATGTAACGACAGTAGTATAAAGATGAGTAGATTTTTCCGTCATAAGTTATTTGTCGGGTAGAAAGTAATGGTAGAAGTACGGTTACTAACAAACAATGATTTTATAAGATTGCGGTACTTACACCGTCAGAATATTGCAGGCTCTGGTTGAAATCCTATAGAGACTGCGCCCGTGGTCAACAAAGCTGTGCCAAATTTGACACACAATGTTGTGGGAATGTATACAGAAACTTTTTTTTTTCAATCCACAAGTGTCTAAGTATAAATTTGCGACCGCTGTAAGTCAATTTCTTTAGAATGCATTGAATTTTGGTTGTAATTCCTGCATATCTCAAAGTTGATCATCTACTATACCAATAATTATTCGGCAAATTCGGATTCAAAATTTTAAATTGTTTTCAAACTAAAAAAATTCTGAAAAATTCAGGAGTTTTTAGTATAGTCATTTCATCAGGGTTTTCCAACGGGAAGGTAAGTATTTCTAATATTGAAAATTGTAAACTCGATTTGAAAATTCATCAGACTAATAATAATAAATTATGATTTTTTGAAAAAATTTAAGACATTTTTGATACCCATGTTGCGGTGTTTGGAAGATTGTTGGCTTAGTTGCCAGTTTACCTCCAACGTACATATTTTAGTAGTATAATTTATTCCAAAATTTTATTTATTACAAGAAAGTACAGAAAATGTTTCAATTAACAAAACTAAAGAGTTGTTCAAATACATATTTTCTCCAAATGGTGACAAAAATTATTGTACTTTCTCCCGCCAATATTTTATGTCCGCGTCCATAACTCCACCGTCTTTCAACGAATGACCTTACAATGTGGGTCAGTTTCACTATTGGAGTGACCTATTTGTATCCAAATTTCATTCAATTTGAACCAAGTGAAGTGGATTTTTCAGCAGAATGGTCAAGTGAGAAAAATTATTGCAGAAGTGCACTTAGCCAGTATTATAAATAGGATATTTTTTTGCTTTTAGAGAGTATGTGTATTAGTGCCTATTACAAAGGGTTATTTTTGTTTTATTTGGCCAGCTAATCTTCACTGTATCTACTTTCAAGCGCGCATTAAAATTCTGAAATTTTTAACTCTCACTCTTAAACACATTTTACATCCAGCAGAATTGTCACTTTTTGTCCAGCGGGTCAAAATACCAAAAACATAGACTTGGAAGTTGAGAATAGGGTTCGAGAGTTTTCCAGAGGGAGATTTTCAGCGCAAGACACTGTGCGTAAGTTGGAAAAGTTGGGGACGTTTATTTCAAAGTCCACAGTGTCCAACTTACTGAATTCAATGGGAAACCGGCGAAATCACAAGCAAGTTGGACTTTAATCCTTTAAAATTCAGCATAAACAACACGTCTGTAAAATTCGATCAAAACATCTGATTCGTATAATTGACATTCTAACGGATAGAGAAAATCTACCGAGCCAGAATCAAATTGCAAAAAAATTGAACGTCTCACAGTAGACTGTCTGGAAGACCATCCATTAAGATTTGAACAAAAAAATTAAAAGGAAGCCCACAGTACACGCGTTGAAGCAATCTCACATTGAAAATTGGAAGAGAAACTACCGAAAGCTATATGTGGGTCATCTGGCGGATCAAATTTCCGAATATGAAGTAACAATCGACGAGCACTCTTCTTTCTTCAAGACTCCGAAGGTATCAGACGGATTTACTACACCAGTTCATGGAAACAAGACCCCGAATATTATTGTCACAAGAGAGAAAAGTTTAGTGACAAATTCATGGTTGTTGGTGCTATGACTGGTCTGGCGACTGTGCCTTTGATCAAAGTTCCAAAAAAAGTCAAGGAAAACTCTGACTACTATATTGAACATGTTTTGAAATCTTTACTTGAAGAATCTGTTGCTTCATTGTACCCTGGCGAGTTGGACAAAGTGTTTGTCCATCACGACACAGCTTCATAGCATATTTAAAAAAAAACACGGCTTACGCAGTAGATTTAAAAACGAGATTTTGAATGACCATCATTTTGAAATCAGAAATACATGTAAAAAGGCCTGACACTAGTTCCAAGAACTTTTTCGGTTTCGGATTCCTCAAACGGAGGCTTCATTTGCAAAGAGCAAAAACCATGCTGAAGTTTGGAAAATACCACAACAGGAATGGAATAATATTTTCCAGGAAATGGTTTAAAATGCTTACGATTCATGGAAAATGCGCCTATTGTTAGTTAAAGAATCGCATGGACAACACATTGAGCACACAAAAAAAATTCACCAACGAAAATTGTTCGCGTAGGATTTCTTTTGTCTGGCCAAATAAAACAAAAATAACCCTCTGTATGAAAAAAGACCCTCGTTATATTTAAGTTCCAGAATCGGAACAGCGCAAATAAGTTTGCAATTCAGGATATGTTATTGTATCCGGAGATTCATACCATTTTGAAAGCATTATACAATGCCGTGTTAATTTAAAAAATATAGCAGACTAGACAAATTCTAAGCNAAAAAATATAGCAGACTAGACAAATTCTAAGCAATTTTTTATTGTCAAACATAAAATTAAATAATCGATATTAACAAAATTTAGAAATTTTATCCACTTTGTAACAACTGTATAGAGGATACTGTTTGAAGATTCTGATATGTTATACAGTGGTTTTAGCTTAATGTCACCACCGAGGGAGCCAAAAAATCGGTTGACAGTGGCGGAATTAGCCGATAGTGTCAACTGACTGATAATTCAAAGATTAGGTGACATAAACCGAAGTTCCCGGTTTTAGAGGCGCATTTTACTATACGACACCTTTTTCCATATATTTTACAGTTTTTGAAGTTATTACCTGAATTTAGAATACTCTAAATGCAAATTACTTCTTAAAGTAATCAGCAAGCTTAAAACGTTATACCGTCTCAAATGGCTTTGAGATATTATCTTCTCAGAAACTCCCAAACTATCGGTACTTGTTTACAAAGTTCTTCACTTCCAATGTTGTTTATCATTAAAACTTTAAGTTTCTCAATCCTAACCATGTGCCCATCTAAAGTTGGCATACTCACGGTTGGAATAAACCCGCGACTGCAGGTGAGTCTTTAAAAAAAATAAACTTTTACGATCGAAGATCTCATAGTAGAATACAACAAATAGGTTAATGAAACAGTTCCCCCANGATTGGAATAAACCCGCGACTGCAGGTGAGTCTTTAAAAAAAAATAAACTTTTACGATCGAAGATCTCATAGTAGAATACAACAAATAGGTTAATGAAACAGTTCCCCCAAGGGTCTCTGACCGCCCACACCATTTAAACAAACACGAGTATATTCCGGGCCTGAGAACCGAAAGTTGCCATTAAAGTGTGGTTATGTGCCATACATCCTCTTCAAATGGGGTGACAATAGGCGGAGGTTGACCATAGGAGGTGTGACAATAGGCAGAGTAATTAGTACATGAGAGCATGGAGTCTTAAAGTCTTAAAATGTCTTTACGCATATTTCAGCCATCCAAATGGAAGTATATTTTTTTCATCCGAAAGTCAATTCGCGCTTAGGATGTAAATAATCAGTTGAAAGAGAACAGCAGACAAATACAATCCTTACTCTGTATTTGTCCGCCAATATGCTGACATGTCTGCCGTAGGCTAGAGAATAATTCTTCGAGTTAATGTATCTCATTATTAAACGTGTCCTCTTTCAGAGTAATGCTGATGACTAGAGTACAATACCAGCAAACTTTGATTAAAAAAAAGAAAATCAGGAAAGGAATTGCGACGCTTGAATCAACGTTGGAACTTTATCAACACATGGAGAGTGAATTGGAGGCGGTGAAGCAAACCTATAAGAATCTAGCACTTGGAACATCAGAATCACACGAATTAATCCAAATATCTGCGGTTAAAATATAAGTAAATCAAAGCTTAAATGGGTATTAAATGTTTATTTTTAATTGCTTTCTATGGGTATTCATAAATTTCTTTATGTAATTTTTTTATCATGTTATTTTTTTAAACCGAACCCTGCGTAATTAGTTACATGTAAATTAGCACAGAGATGTACTCGAATTCCCATCAAAACCTAACCGATGAGTAATTATTTACACAGCAAAAACTTCAAACAATTTCAATTATTTACCGGCTTTGTAAATAGTTATGCAAGGGCTAGGACTTAAGCGTTCATTGTTGAGTGCAGAGAAATCTGGGATATATCAAAATTTCGATTTTTTTCTTTGTATTATTTAAACAAAATCAACGAAATACGAGGAAGAAAGCCAGTAGCTTAGAAGATGATAATAATCAATGAGATGTTTGTTTTAACTTACCTTATTCATTTTTGTTTTCAGGAGTATGGATTGAAGACAGGCAGGAACAGTCATTATTTATAATTTATTATTTAATTCAGAAATGAAGAAACCTAAGTGATATAATTAATTTAGACTATGATATCTTATTATACTTTATTTGTTAATCAATTTTAATTTAAATGTATTATATACAAGCACGAAACATTACTATCCGAAATCCTAACGGTTAATATCAGAGGTTTCGAGAGTGATTAGTAATAATATAGTGTAAACTCAAATTAATAATTTTTTGACCTTCAATGAAGTGAAACAATAGGATTAGGTGTTAAAATTTGGTAAGGAATTTTGAAAAATTTGTCAATTTAGGAAATATCGAACCCGGAGATTAAGGAAATTCCGAATTACAAAGTAAAGTTGACTAATTAAGATGGAAAAAATTACCAATGGATGGCACATTTTCTCTGGAATTTTGGAAAATTGTTTAATATGGTAAATACCCGAGACAAATACCCGAATCCGGGTATTAAAAAATTTTCTTGTTTAGAAACTATACTTCACCAATTTGAATGGAAAAATGACAATTGGGTACAAAATCACGTCAGGAATTTTGGAAAATAATTCGTTTTGACAAATATCTGAATCAAGGCGTTAAGAAGTTTTCCTGTTTTAAAATAAAATTCACATATTTGAATGCAAAAAATTACGGATGGGTAGTAAATTACGACAGGAATTTTCAAAATTATCTCAATTAAAAAATATCAGAGTACGGGATAATCAAAATTGAGTGAAAAATATGTTGCCAAATCAGAACGATAGTATGACTATAGAATCTTTTTTTAACTGGAGTTCAACTAAAGTGAGATGCAGACATCGTCAAAAATCTCTTACCGTTACCCTCTGGATTCGGATATTTTCCAACATACCTGACATTATTTGGTACCCAATCATAATTTTTCCATCCAAATTAGTGAAGTTTAGTTTCTAATTCGCAAAATTTTATAGCTCCCTTTCCAGATTCGGGTATTTTCCGAAATGGATAGCTTTCCAAAATTCCCGACGTAATTTGGTACCCAATCGTAAATTTTTGTATCGAAATTGGTGAAGTTTAGTTTCTAATCCAGAATATTTTAAAATAGCCGGATTTGGGTATTCTCCGATATTGAATAATTTTTAATAATTCTTCACGTAATTTGGTACCCAATCGTAATTTTTTCCATCCAAATGAGTGAAGTTAAGTTTCTAACCTGGAATATTTTATAATTTCCGGACTCGAATATTTACTTCGGATATTTTATAAATTGAATAATTTTCCAAAATTCATGACAAAATGTGACATCCACTCGTTTTTTTCTCTTCATTTAATTGGTCAATTTACCTTGTAACCTGGAAGTTGGATAATGCACAGGTAGGGCATTTCTTAAATTGACAAATTCTTCAAAATTTCATACCAAATTTTGACACCTTATTGTATGTACTTTTTGTCTCTGAAGGATCAGAAATAAATTGTCTCATTTCACTGAAGGTAAAACTATTAATTTGAGTTTACACTATACTAGAGGAATTTAAATATTAAGTTTAGGTCTGTACCAGACCTAATTATGAGATTCGCGCCACAAATATGTGACGTAGAAGGACTTTCTCCTTCCTCAAGACTTAGTCCGTCTTTCAAAAACTTAATTCCAGACCTAATTCCCTCTCACTTTAGGTCTGAGATTAAGTCCAAACCAAGAGTTTTGTTTTCTTCAGTTTATAAGCAATATTTAAGTTTTAGTTTCATTTGTTTTAGTTTTAATTGTAAATTACGTAATGTTTTTAGTAATTAATTAAGTATTGGGTCTAAAAAAGGTTGAATTTGGAAAAAAATCGAAAGTACGATCTGGCTGTTTAGGTAGGAACAGTCAGTTAATCCATTTTCTGTGGATGCTAATTTACATTTAAACATTCTCATAATTTTAGCATATCATTTTTATGAAACCGGAAGTTTAGGAAACAGTGGTCATCTAAAGTATTAAAATCGTAACTAGTTTTCTTAAATTTTACTGGTGGTTAATCTAAGCATCCAACCAATCAAGCCAAATGTTGGTCTGGACTTAATATTTTAGCCTCTTAAGTTACAACAAACTCAGACTCAAACCGAGAGTGTGAAAGTCGAGAAAAATTAGGTCGGTCCAGACCTAAACCTAATATTTAAATTCCTCTATTATTACTCTCACTCTCGAAACCTTAGATGTTAACAGTTAGGGTTTCCGCTAGTAATGTTTCGTGTTTACAAGGTGAAGGNCTAAACCTAATATTTAAATTCCTCTATTATTACTCTCACTCTCGAAACCTTAGATGTTAACAGTTAGGGTTTCCGCTAGTAATGTTTCGTGTTTACAAGGTGAAGGGAAACAAAGGGAAATAAAAATTGGTGGTGGGAATTAAAGATAAAAATTTTGAATTTATTGACGTGAAAAATTTCGAACTTAGTTTCCAACTAAACCCACATTTCACTTTATAAGACGTGACTTTTGAATTAGTTTCATCAATCGTAGTCATAAATTATTAGTCCTAATCCTAGTGGTGAAAAAGTATAAAAACGATAGTAAAAGTAAAGATATTGTAGAAGCTCAATATAAGAGCTATGACCTTCAGTGAAGTGAGAGATTAATTTATTTTTGATATTTTTTGATACAACAAAATAGGGTTCTGTATCAAATTTTGGCAGGAATTTTGAAAGATTTGTCAATTTAAGAAATACCCGAATTCTGCCATTATCAAAATTCGGATAATAGTTTAACAAATTTAGGGAGAAAATTATGAATGAATATCAATTTGGGCAGGAATTTTGTAAAATCAGTCAATTTGGAAAACACCCGAGTTAAGTGCGCAAATACGAGTATTATAAAAATTCCGGGTTAGAAAACAATCTTCACCAACTTGAATAAAAACAAATTACGATTTGGTACTAAATTTCGTCAGAAATGTTGGAAAACTATTATATTTATAAAATGGCCGATTCAAATCCCTGAATCCGGATACTGTCGACCTTGCTTATTATGACGTCGGGTGTAATGGAGCCACGGTTATAATGAATCTCAAACATTGGTCCCTTCCTAGAGATAGACACATTAATGTTAAAAAACCCCGGTCATAATAAACTCGGTTAAAATGAACACTTGGGTGTAATGAACTATATCTTATGGTCAAACCTTCATTTCACAATCGCAAAAAATGAACCAGGTCCTATTTTGTTAAAAAGCGAAGCCAATTTAATAAAATGTTCTGCGAATGAATGAATTTAGAAATGAAGTTTTCAATCATTGAACGAACATTTTGCTATTATTCTGTGGTACACCTACCAAAATAAGACAGGTTTCAAGATTTTAATTTTCTAATATTTTTGTTCCCTATTACAGATTTTTTTTTTTTTTTTTTTTGGAAGTTTATTTGACTTATTGGCTTTCGCCCAACCAAGAAGGTAGAGACTTTATCTGAAAATCCCACAGACTTGCTTTTCGGGATTTCTGTTGCCTCGAACAAGGCCCCGCTCTTTTTACGTGCACGTGTACACAACCTTTTCAGGCGTCTGGTTGCGTGGTTCTACTACTACGCATACTTTACCTATTTTACATGAAAGGGGGTGAGCTATTGACATTTGTCTTACTCTATTGGGAAACCTTATCGGCATCTTTGCATATCATGGCATGGCTCTAGACTCCTAATCACGAAGATACAGGCAGTCTGGCTCCATTCCTTGTCAAAGTGCTTAAGGACTGAAAAACCAACAGAAACAGCTCTTGTACCAGTGCTAGATTGTTAGTCTAGCTCAAGGAATGGCACCGATCCAAGACCGGTAGCCATAGCACACTGCTTAGCCCGAACAACATAATAGGAAAATGTGTCGTCGGGCCACCCTAGGCTGGTCTAAATTTGTTTCCTATTACAGATTTTGTAAACTGTAAGGAAATACTATAAGTGTACAATATTGAAGACATTCTACACTGCTTTTCGATGTTTTTTTCTGCTCAAGTTGGTTGAGTTGGGCGGTAAGGTACAAGACTCCGGAATTTTTATAATACTCGGAGTAGAGTCTTTTCCAAATTGAACAATTTTCCAAAATTTCTGACGTAACTTGGTAACCAATGGTAATTTTTTCCATCCAAATTGGTAAAGTTTAGTTTCAAATCCGGAAAATTTTATAAAACCGGGATTCGGAAATTTGACTGATGAATTTTCCAAAAATCTTAACAAAATGTGCCAAGTATTCGTAATTAATCCAAATTAAATTTGTCAACTTTACTTTATAACCCAGAATTTCGATAAAACCCGGATTCCAGTATTTTCTAAATTGACAAAGTTTTTAAAATTCGTCATCGAAGACACTCAATCCTACTTTTTTTTCCGAAAAAGTTAAAAATAAATTTGTCTCACTTCACTGAAGGTCTAAGGTATTATTGTGAGCTTCTACTATACCTTTACTTTCGCTCTCTTTTTCCCAGTTATTAACCGTTATGCCGTGTTTAAAGTCTCACCTTCTCGTCACTTTCACGTCACCTGCATCACTATTCTATCACTGCTGCCAATTTATAGTCGAAAGTGAGGGCAGTGAAGTGAATGAAGTGATTCACTCTAATCACTTCGTGTTCTCAAGTTTATAGTCAAAGAGGAATCACTGCCATCACTTCACTCCCTTCACTTTTGTCGAGTTGAATTGGATTCAACTTTTGGAAGAAAGGACGGGATTGATGAAATGTTGAAGTGGAAAACTGAGACATTTACTGGCGGGAAAGTAAATTATTTAAAATTTTACTCAAATTAATAGGAGTACAAAAGTGAAACTATAAATGGCTAGTTGCGCAAAGTGATTTAAGTTTTGATAGTGAAGTGATGAGGAAGTGATCGCAGTGACACTATAAATTTGAAAGCTGGAAAAGAGAAGACCGTGATTCACTTTCACTTTCACATCACGCCGTGAATGGAGTTATCACAGTGATACTCTAAACGCGGCATTAGGATTGGGGATAGTAATGTATCATGATCGTAATATTATTTTAACACCGAGCTAAAAAAACAGTATTTTACAAGTAAAGTAGCATCCCATGACTACGAAATTTCTCAGGCAGACCTTTCATATTCAATATACAGTGGGTTCAGATAAGAAGGTGAAATGCCGGCTTTAGAGTTTGAAAAACTCTCACAAATTAGACTCGTGCGACAATTTTTGACCTAATGAAACTAACCTAAACTTTTATAGCAATAATTTGTCATTAACTCCAACAGTTCAAATTGTGTGAAATTGTCGTACATACCATCAATTTTTGATTTTTCGTAAAACCATTACAAGAAAATTTCCCCTTCTTATTTGAATATTACTATACTATATGTCAGACGCGTTTTCAATTGCACCTTATGTCTCAGCAATTGATATTTACAGCGGGTTCCTCTTGGACATTGTCAAATTAGGAAATGCTAATGAGTGTACGAGAATTCACTGATGGCACATTGAAACAAAAACACTAATAATAATCTGGAAGAGTGCAAGAGTTGAGGTTTATACATCTATTATTCAGCTCTACAGCAGTAGTTATACTCTGAAGTGCAAAAGTTTCTATCCCTGAAGGAAATGAGTTTGATGTGAGTTGTAATGGAATAAGGGTTTACAAACCATTAATTTTTTGTGCATATCTTGCACAATCTTGCTTATCTGCTTATATCTTGCTATCTATCTTTGTAAAATTTTGATTTTGATACTGAACTCTCAGTCAACTTTTTAGCCTGTCCACAAACGTGGGACTACAAAGAACTTGGATTGAGGAAGTCAATAGAGTATTTCTCAGACTTCCAAAATTTTTGTAAAAATTAAATTCTATAGGACCAATTAATTTAATTGATTAGGGATAGGAATTAAACCCCTACTAATAATATATATTTATTCTTAATTTCTACAGAGAATGTACGTTCAAGTGATGCATTCTTTGATTTACAACCTCGTTGCAGACAAGTTGTACTTCCTGGAAACTGTTGTGGCTTTTAATTTACTTACAATAGATAGATTGAGAGAGGTACCGATGGAGACAATCGTTCCAATTTTAATCGAATGTACTGGAGACCACACAATTGGATTCCGTACACTACACAATGCACTCATAAGCCTCATAAAGAATATCAAAATTGATGTTAATGTAACAATATTTTTCGGATTTATTGGATTATTTTTCTCCAGACAATCTTCTCATCCATGATATAAACATAAATCCAAGTTTGTTTTAGAAGTTTTAAGGTTACTAGTTTTTTTTTAATCCATTCGTTTATATGCAATACAAGGGGCTTACAGATAGCTTAATTGGATACGGAATCATTCCGATTTACGGAATACAATAGAATTATAGCGAGAAACGAGGATCGATGGATCTTAAGACCTGAGAGCATTAACTTTGACCATGACATTGTTAGTGAAAATACAAAAGTGTCAATCATATTTACAATTATATGTTATCATATATCTAAAATATTTATAATTGATATGAAATTTATCAATTATATGTTACAGAAAACGTAGTCTCCAGTAATGGACAAGATCTCTATATTCATTTTATTATGGAACACCATGTTCCAAAACTAATGAAGCAGTCATGTCGTTTTTGGTTCAAAAATCGATTCGCTGCAGCAGAAATGCAAAATTTTGCAGAATTTATAACTGAGCTAGTGAATAAAAATTACGTCACATACTCAACGAAGTTGATTATAATAATTTTTTTACAATCACAACATTTTGTTTACTTTTCAAAAAAAAATTGATGATAATAATAATAATAAATTGTACATATATAATTTTTTATTAATTGTGAAGATTTATTTCCAAAGCTTTGTGTGACAAATTTGAAATTACTTTTATTTTAGTAAATTCTCAATTTTTGTAAGTTGTTCCATCAAATTTCTAAGTTGATTTTGTCTGATACTAATATTTCGTTTGGAATTTTCCAATTCTACTCGTTTAATTCTTCCATTCTTTTAAATTTGCGATAGGATCATCCACTATACATATGCAGTTATGACAACAGAACAGCTTTCGAGTTATCAGATTTACACCACCCGAACCTATGAGACACATTCTCAACTAGTCACCATTTTCTACTAACTCCTGATGATAGTAACATCTTGGTACTATACCCTTTGAGTTTCTTATAAGATAATTAACTGGATCCTTGTTTAATATTTCAGCAATTTCGTATACTTCAGAGTCAAAGTTTTTAGAATACACTTTTTCAAATATTTACTTTAAACGTTTTGCAAAGACTTTTGTCCCAATTGGAAATATATTCTTACTTCATTTAAATTTCTTACTCATGTTCAATTGTTATGGACCTGGCATATCGGGTAGACTATAAGAATTGAAAAGCAATATCCCAACTGTATTAGGTGCAAGAATATGCCAAATGTTGAAGATCATTCGCACTTATTTCGCGACAGTTAGATACATGTTAAAGAACCACGTGTGATGAGAAAAACACATGTTGCCATTTTTAAAAAGGCTTGAAATCTAATCCTACAGTTGATATAAGCGTAACCATTTATCGGCCGCCAGGGGAATTTTACATTAATGCTTCTGCGTAAACCTATGACATACATTTCACGTGCAACATTGTCGAGGCAAAGATTCCCGTGTACAATCTAGCTGTACTACCGTCTAGTACCAACTGTCAAGTGACGTTCTAGAATGTAGTAGTCCCAGTGTAAGACACAATAGAAAAAATCATTCTCAATACATAAAGTTTGCAAATTGAAACAACAAATCTTGAAACGAATATTTCCATAAAGTCCTCTTTGACCAGTCTATCTTCTGGATTGTAAAATTAAGGCTTTCTGGAACAGTTACCACATGTTTTCCATATGACAGAAATCAGCGTGAATTCTATCAGCGAAAACAGAACAGTCTGCCGCACAGTTATTCCGTTACGCATGTAAATACAATAGATTTTCAATATCCGTGACGCAGCTGAACTATTCATAATTTTTATTTTACGTTTAGTCATCGGTTTCTGGTGAACCGCTAGTCAGTATCTACAGGGTGGGGAGAGGCGGAACAAGTTTAGTTGCAGCAGGTACTTTTTTTCTGGTTTGTACAAAAAAGTTTAGTTGCAAAATATAATCACTATTTCAGTGCTGAATCAGGAAATTTGATTTCCAAATCTCATTTGATCAGTGAACGGCTCACTATTCCTAAAAATGAATCTTTTGGTACCAATCATGGCAACATTTTTTGGACTTGTAATTTTTCTCAGCAACAGCGGTATTGTTGAAGCCATGGACGATGTCAAGGTATGATTCCAATTCACTATATTTTCAAATTATAGAAAATATTTCAAACACTAAATACAGTATACCGACACGTGAATTAAAATGTCGAACATTTGTAATGCAGTAATATGTGATCCATTTCGCTCCAAAGTTTCCTTTACGTGCTCACGTTTAGGCTGCTCCCCATGACTGCTGGTGGTCCTCACTCGACGGTCACCGATTTTTTAACGGTGAATATGTACTCCGCCGCATCAGTACACTCAGAAAATTGTGGATAATAATTTCCAATAATTCTGCATTTTCTGAGAATCATAAAGAGAAAAGTTTATACGTAGCTATATATTCCACATATTTGTTTGCAATGACAAAACCCGTATATCATGACACCATTTTCAACATAATAACCAAAACCGCACCCGTAATATGGAGTAAGTTATTCACTGCGATTAGTTGGGTAAAACAATATGTTCGCAGAGCTTTGCGAATTTTAGGAATTTTTATATTGAGGTATTTCTTTTCCATGCGTACACCTGTAAATGCGCAACGTTGATAAAGTGAAAACAAGTTGCTAAGCATTAAGAACGAGATATAAGTACAAAGTAGGCAGATTGTTGAATATTGCATTATACTCCGTGGGTAATGTTTGAAATTCCGCCTCACTATTTCCGATTTGTATTCTAGTTTCCAACAAAACAGCTACTACTAGAACATGACTTGGCTCTGTAAAGTTGTTTAGCAAATGCGGAGAGACCGATGGTAACATACTAGGGGTCTACCAATAGCGTGCGTGGATTTGCGTGAGATTGTGTAAGGTTCCTCTTTTACGTGAAATTGTGTTTGTGTAGAAATCGAGAGAGATTTTAGGAAATTGTATCCTCTCTCATTGGTTAGAGTCACTAAGCCCATCCCACTTGAGTGAGATTGTGTAAAAGAGGAACCTTACACAATCTCACGCAAATCCACGCAAGCTATTGGTAGACCCCTACTATGTATTGATGAGCCTTGCATATACTTCCTGGATCATTTTATTCCCCCAATGCAATCCTAATTCCCCATTTAGTAAGTTACATGGGTCCACACCTATTCAAGTTATGTTTACTGTATTACTGTATCATGCTAAGGTAACCAAGATTATCAGCCGTTGAAGTGGGGGAATAAAATGATGCAGATTAAGTGACGTACATGTAAGGAAATCTAGTAAATAGGCAAGCGTGATGTGTTCAAATTTGCTAAGCGGTATTAAAGACCCACTTCTAGTTCTAGTAGCTGTTTTGTTGAATGCTATAATACAAATCCTAAATGGGTGAGGTGGCTTGAAAAGTAGCTGAAAGAAAAACGGTGGCGTTCTGTAAATATTTGTTCTGTGCTGATGGAATCTACAAAAGGTAATAAGCATACATAACTCTACCACTATTTACTTGTGTGGATAACCTATCGGCAATCTGCAGAGTTAGGTAACGATTTGTACAAAGTTTATGCCATGGATGTACACGATGGATGTACACGATGTAATTTTTTTTAACACTTCTATTTTTGCTTCTCTACTTCAACTGTAAAAAACTGTATTTTTTATTCCTATGACAATTACTTAAGGATTGAAGATTATGCTTTGACAACTTAAATATATCGGATGGAAGGCATTGAATATTACAATGAAAGAAAATTTGTTACCTTTGAAATAGTTATTTAATCAATATTATTGAGATAATTGAGCTTAAAGTAGCCTGTTTGAATAACACCAAATTTTCCTGCTGGAATTTGTGTTCAACAAGAAAGATGGAGCTTAATTCCGGATTTGTAGTTGTCGATAGAATAGACAGAATTTATAAGAAATACTATTATCATCTTACTATTAATTCAATGGATGGTGTTGTAGAGTTGTAGGCTTCTGTTGTGTAAAATAGTTAAAGTTGAAAAGGAAGTAAAACAAATCTGTAATTTCAAATTATTTTTCATAAATAGCAATAGTGTTAACAGTTTCCTATTTGTAATCCTTCTTATAACGATATCCAATCTTCCAATTCGTATACAAAATATTCATCTAACAGACATATACATAGGGAAGTGACTTATTCAAAAAGTGGTTTTAGTTAAAATATTTATTGAGACGCTCCGACAAAGTAAAATGAATCTCGCAGTCTTAAATTTTGAACCTTTTTGTAGGATAGAGTCAACAATGTTTTCCAAAATATTGAAGAAATTTTCGCCTTTGTACATTCCGCTCAAGCTCCTTTGAAAAAAATGTCATTTCACATCCACTGTATAACTTTTATATTCTATGCACCGAAATTAACTAAATTCATTAAGACAAGTTCATTGAAATGTATTGGCAAAGGTATCGTTGCTATCAAACAGTGAATATTTACTATTTGAAAAATGACAGGAATCTTCATAAAAAATCTTATTTAAATAGTTCAAATATGCTACTATAAATGAAATTTCTCTAAACATAAAATTTGCGAAAAATGGAAATCCTAGAAATTTCGAAAATATTAAAAAATTTTTTTAGATATACATTATTAAAAAAATTTTGTAAATGGGACTTTTGAATTTCTTAGTTTACAAATATAAGATAAGGGAGATTCGACAACAATACAGTGTAATCTGGTTTACACCTGTAAGCTGATATTGCTATCTGATTATCCACAAATGATATTTAAAATTTGAAAAAAAAAATTTTTTTAATGTCAAATATGATAAGAAATTTTTTGAAATCTTCCAATGTTTTGTGAACTACAGAAAGTATTCCTTCTTTTTGGGTCATATTTTCATGATCCATAGTTTCAGAGGAGTATTCGGACAAGTTTGTTAGCAATATAGCTATTTTAAAATCAAAAGTCAAAATAAGTTCGCCTGGCTTTGCCACAAATGGGGTGGAAATATGATACGTAAATTTTACTTGTATTAAAACGCACGCATCAATGTAATATCAGATCGGAGTATGCATTTTCGTTTGTGAAATATCTCAAAATTATGAAATCAAATTAATCCAAAATTAAAAAATGCGTTTTATAGCATATAAGCTTGGAGAAAAAAATGGGTCTTGTTGAAAGTAAAATAAAAACTTTTAGTTGTTCATTCCCTTGTCACTGTTTCGCAGAGAATTGTGGGACGCTTGAACAAATTAAGAATAGAAAATTGCACATATGTTAAATTTTGAACTCAAACATATTTTTTAGTAATCCAATGATATTGGCTATTGGATTATCAACAAATCATTCTAATGAGTTTATCCGCGATACACTACTGCGGAGCGAAAGTGTGTTTGAAAATCAATAGTCGGTTAGTCCGAACGAAACTCCGTACTGAAGCTGCACTATTCAGACGTTTTATTTTTGGATATATAAATAAAGGTGCTGTGCCATGAAAAGTGTGTGATTTGCCTGCGAAAACAGGACTCGACATCGCAAACTATCGTACAAAGAGAAGACAGAGGATTCCTGCCAGCAATGAACATGCTAATGGTTTGAATGTGTCCGAAATTGTTGCCGAGAGACAATTTCTCACTGCCATATTTAGTAAAAAAATTGCTTGAAAGGAGTATCTACCCAGATCTTTCTATTCCATTGGATAGGTTGTTTTCTAAACCGTACTAAATAACTCCATTCGACTTTTATACAAAATTTTCCAATCGGGTTGTCAGGCTTTTGTTTCAAGTAACTTATGTCGAAATAGAAGAAACAGAAAGGAAAATGTATATTCAATAATCTGAAATATGATGTTTTGCAAAAATTAATCTTATGGGGGTGATATTATCATTTATTAAACATTACCCTTAGCTAGTTCCACCTTACTATCCCCCATTATGTTTTCGAACGATTAGTATAGAAATTGTAAATGGATATGTATAATTGGAAAACGTGAGCGTTGCGCGGTTTGAATAAAAAAAATCTACCGGCTAAAACTCGAACATTTGGGTTAAAATAGTGAGACAATTTCAGAACAATAATGTAAAAGAGTCATTCGGACACAAAACAATAAAAGTAAATCAAAAACTACTTAGGGAACACAAGAAGATGGAAAAAGCTGGCAGTACTGGAAAATATTGAGAAGTTATGCAAAACATGTGGACGTTTTTAGAACTTGTTGACATTGAGCAAGGTATCAAAGCGTTGCAAAATGTGAAAGTAGAATAGAATGGAAGAACGGATTGAGATTGATTTGTAATGCAAAGTTTAGAAATTTTAATATGAAAGTAACTACCAAAATTCTTGGGACAATTCCGTCATAGTGAGACAATAGCCTAGCCAATACAACGTTGGGTTCATAGACAAGAAAGAGGGAAATGGGGAAAAAAATTTTTTTTTTAATAGTATGGTTTAATAGGCAATCAAAAAAGATAACGTTTGTAAGTATGAGATAAAAATTCTATGGAAGTTAGAGTGCAATATGAAACTTATTGTCCAACAAGTTAATAATTTAAGCTGGTTTAAGATATCCTTGCTTCTAGAGAGCTGAATGGCCACTAGCATTTATTTCAAAATAATAGAAAGTGCAACGAAGGAAGAAAAGCAGACTTTGAATGTAAACAATGAATCATAGGGTTAAACTCCAAATGTATAATATTAACAATAGTAACATAACTAAACCTATGTAGGTCAACCTCGTGATTATTACTCACANACTCCAAATGTATAATATTAACAATAGTAACATAACTAAACCTATGTAGGTCAACCTCGTGATTATTACTCACATCCCCCCCTTAATCTCGAGTTGATTGGATTTCGTCCATTCCAATATTTTCGGTTTGATCAGGTGTAGCTTGGACTACAGAAATTTTAAATTTTCGGGCCCGGAGAAAATATGCACATACGATGAAAAGTCCCACTATTGCAACGATGACAGCGACTAAGACTGTCCATGTCACAGGGTGTACCTGTGTAAGAAATTTCTCCTGTAGCTGGAGACCTTCGTCAGTCTCATCATTGATCAAAAAACTTGACAAGTTCAACTTTGCTTGTATGCGCCAGTTTGTTTTGATTGAGAAAAGTGGATCGACCATTTCAGAATGTTCAAAATGTACCTGTGAACCAATAAACTCCATTTCGTTAATCCAGAAACTTCCAGATGTTGGCATTACAAAAATATCGTTTGGACACGGATAAGTTTTCCCGTGAACAGTCAAATTATTGCCTTCGCAATAAATGTAAATCAATCCAAAATGAGGCTTCACTTGGATATAGTCTTGTTCATCCCGAATATGTTCTAGTTCACAGCGTTCGATTGAAAAATACTTCGTATCTGTAGGGAGTTTTGCATGAGGAGTGCATCCTTTCGATGGAAATAGAACCATGTCTTGGGTTATATGTGGTTTGACATTCAAAATTGTCACACAGTCTGTATCTTTTGATGCAATAACGTTTTTAGGTCCAGTGTACACTATTCGACACGTCTTGTTTCCTTTTTTTTAACATGAGGTAAAAGGGATCAGCTTCTAATAATTGTAAGGATCGATTTACCACGGGAACATTAAATTCAAGGTTCAGTTCCAGTTTGTCTTTGGAAAGTCTGCAGTTCCTAGGCTTGGCATAAGTAACTGGACACTCATCCTTACATGGCAACGTGAAATTAAAATAATCTAGTAGGACAGGATACATTTGTCCATCCTTCCACTGTCTAGTGGATTCCTGGACTATATGTTTTGCTAGTATTAGGCGGGTTGTTATGTAAGAAATAGCAAAACTTGAGCTCAAGTACTTCTTCTTTAATTGTAGATAGTCCAATTCATGTGTTTCCAAGTGTTCAACCATGAGTTTGTAATCGGATTTGAGATTACGTGCTGCTAGTTCAACTAATTCAATCCGCTTCTCCAATTCTATCGTTTTTTCAGCTTGATCGTAGACAGTACCTTTCAGAGTTCTAATTTCACCTGCATTTATAGATGACTTAGTAACTGCGGTTAAGCCAAGGGCAAAAGAGGAGACGAGAGTGATCAGAATTGTTCCGAGAACGGCAATTAACACAAATCTCTTGGATCTAGTTATCAGTGAGTTGCTGTTCACATGTGCAATGGTTGAGCTTTCCTCGACGGGACACATCTTCTCAAGTTCTTCAATAAATAATTCATTGTACATGGATTGGCAATTGTTACTCGCATCTGGGATTAGATCTTCGTGTAAAATTTCTGAGTTCAGTATCTCACATGGATTGACCATTTGTATTGTGAGGAGAACTCTGTAATTTCCCCGTGTTATTGGCATTTTTAGTCCTCGCCAGATGATTGGATCAGCTCGCTGGTAGGACATTGCAGACCAAGATCCTGAGATAAGGCACATAAACATTAAAAACATCAATGGCTTACAAAAATGGGCAGTCGAGGTTAGTTTCGTGTTTTGAGCAGGTTTTTCCTTTGTTTCAGAATCTTCAAGCTCTAACAAATTTCTTATCTCTTTAAACTTTGTTTTTGTCAATGGTTTTGTTAGTATATCTGCGGCTTGTTGAGTCGTCGGGATGTATGAGACTTTCAGTTTTCCGCTTTCAATTAAACTTCTAGTGAAGTGGAACCGAATGTCTATATGTTTAGAACGGCTGTGATATGCAGGATTGTAGGCTAGATTTATAGAACTTTGATTGTCTACGTATACTGTTGTAGGTTGATCCTGCTTGAGTCCTAGTTCTTCTAAAAATTGCCTAAGCCAAACCCCTTCTTTTGCCCCTGATGCAAGGGCAACATACTCCGCTTCTGTTGATGACACCGCTACTACAGGCTGCTTTTGACTGAACCAACTGATCAGCGATTTTCCCAAGAAGAAAGCGATCCCTGATGTAGACTTCCGATCAATGGGATTTCCTGCATAATCTGAGTCGGTGAATCCAACTAGTTGAGCTAGTGGATTCGCCTTGTAGGTGAGACCTAATGTTGAAGTTCCCTTCAGGTATCTTGCAACTCCTTTTGCAATTTTCCAATGTGTTTGGTTATATCCTGAAGTGTATTGAGATATACGTGAGACGGCATATGCTATGTCTGGTCTTGTGGTCCTAGAAATGAATAATAGAGACCCAATTAATTCTCGATAAGGTATGTCGGGATCCGAGACTTCAGCTGGACAAATTTCAAGATTCGGTTGTAGTGGAATAGGGAGTGTTTTACAGTCAGATAAGTTGAAGTCCTCAAGCAGTTTTCGTATAAGATTTTCCTGGCTGAGACTTAAGCTACCAGTAACATCATCTCGTTTGATGCGTATGCCGACGAAACTACCAGCTTCTGTAACTTTAATTTGGAATTTCCTCCCGATTTCCTCCAAGAGTAACATGATAGTAGCTTCTTCACACGAAACAACCAATCCATCATCAACATAGAGAAGAAGAAATATTTTTACTTGATTCAAGAAGCCACAGAATACACTTGGATCGCTGTTGGTTGGGAATAGATTTAATGTAGCCAAAAAATCTACAAATGTGTTGTTCCAACACCTTGGAGCTTGTTTTAGCCCGTACAGGCTTTTCTTCAGTTTACATACCAATTCATTATCAGCTACTTCAATCCCCTCGGGTATCTTCATGTAAATTTCTTCGCTTAGGCTTCCATACAAGAACGCTGTGGTCACATCAAACTGCTTGATGATCATGTTTTGGGCTACGGCGATTGCCAGAACTAGTCTTACGGATTCGTAGCGACAGACTGGAGCGAAGGTTTCCGAGTAGTCAATGCCATAGTTTTGCTTGAACCCCCTGATAACCAATCTTGCCTTGAACCGTTCCGTTAAACCTTCCAAATTTCGTTTCCTCTTGAATATCCATCTACTATCCAGGATATTTGCTTCTGCAGGTGTCTTCACTAATATCCATGTTTCATTTTGCTTGTGACTTTCTAATTCATCTAATATAGCTGCTTTCCAATCTTCGGCATTTTCCCCTGACACTGCTTCCTGAAATGTCCTTGGCTCATCAACTATTGCTGCCAAATTTGCCTGATATCGATCAGGGGGATGGAGAGAAGAGCGATCGCGTAGAGCACGAGTAGATGTCTCTTGAACAGGTTTCTTCTTCTTTGGAATTTTAACAATTGTATCTCCTTGCGTCGGTATTCTCGCCTCATACGTCCCATCACCCGTCTTGATTAGAACTAGTATATTCTTGGGCTGTGTTTTTTGTTCTGTTTTACCACTTGAAGTTGAACTGGTACTGCTACACTCACTTTTGTGCCGACGGTCATTCTTGTCTTCTTCCATGTTCTTACAAGGATTCAAATTAGCGTCTTTTGCTTCCTGATCAGAATCTTCATCTGATTCAAAAATTGGTTTAGGTTCTAAATGACTCCCCATCTCGTTTTCAAAGCTAACATTCCTTGCTAGAATAATGGTTTTGCTTTCTGGATCAAATAAGCGGTATTTCTTGGAATTACTATCGTATCCCACAAGGATCATCTTTTTCGCTTTTGCGTCCCAGACTTGACGTAACTCTTTCCGGATCTGGGCATAAGCCGTACTTCCGAATACTCGCAGATGATTTAGTGAAGGTCTTTTTCCGAAAATTCTTTCAAAGCCGGTGATTTCTGAAGTTTGCTTGTTGAGTAATCTATTCAGAATATATACCGATGTAGCAAGGGCTTCTGCCCAAAATTCTTCAGAGAGTCCAGATTTCTTTAGCATAGCTCGTGCAGAATCCTTTACTGTCCTCATCTCTCTTTCGATTGCTCCATTGGATTCTGGGCAATAAGGTGTTGACGTGAGATGAACAATTCCAAGTTCACTTAGGAAGGATCCTAGACTCTTGTTGACAAATTCCTTTCCATTATCTGATTTGAGCGACTTTACTGGATTCCCTGTTTGTTTAGAAATAAAAGGGATATAATTCTTCAAGCAAGTGATCGCTTCATCTTTTGTTTTTAAAAAATAAACTGTACGAAAACTCGAAGCATCGTCTTTTATGAGGAGGAAGTATTTAGCTCCTCCTATGGATTGGATGGGCATGGGTCCACCTAGATCCGCATGGATCATTTCGCCTGGTTTTGTAACTTTTTCTCTGGTGACTATGGGAAACGGCTTCCGTGCTTCTTTGCCATAATGACAGGCTTCGCATGAAAATTCACCTTCCATATCGTGAGATGTGAGCCCAGACACTGCCTGCTTCTTCAATGTGTTTTTTATGTACTGAGTATTTACATGAGCGAGGCGGTTGTGCCATAGTTCGGCACGGGCTGTGAAAGCAACTGATTTCCTAGGGCGAAACTTCATTATATATAATCTGTCTCTTACGTAAGCTTCAGGACCAGAGTTTCCACTTGCCGTGTAGTACTTGGTTTTCTGGCTGTCTCGAACAATCTTAAATCCCTTCGCCGCCATAACACCTTCCGAAAATAAATTAACCGCACCTGGTATGAATAGGACTTCAGTGAGGATACATGATTGCCATTCACCACCTATATACGCTTCGAGGTTTATAGTCCCAATCCCGATTGCCTGAGCTTTGTTGTGGTCTGTAAGAGACACTGACCTTGGATTGTCGAATGTAGTGAACTCTTCAAACCACTCGCGTTTTCCACTGATATGCTGGCTTGCACCACTATCTCTGATCCAACTCCATGAAGAATTCGAAGATTCACTTTCTCCAACTACCATGAATGCATTAGTTACTTTGTCAGTTTGCTGATTTCTAGCGCTCGCTTCGTATGTCTGCCTTTGATTATGACCTGACCTTTGATGCCACATGTATCCGCCACTGTTCTGAACATTTCCTGAGTAAACTTGTTTTGGTGCTCGGCATTCGGCTTTCCAATGCCCTTTCTTTCCACAGTTTCGACACTTCGTTTTCTTTTTCAACTCCGTGATTCTGGCATTTCCTTGATCAATTTTTGTCTGTGAACTAGGATTACTGTCTGGCTTTGATGAGTAGGCAGCTGACTTCTGACCTTGAGTCTTCTTGCTTTGTTCACTTTGATTATTTTCAAGTTCTTCTTTTCTTATTCTTGCCAGGAGCATCGGCATGCTTTGTGAATTTTCTGGGACACTGTCCCAGGCTTTTGTAAAGGCATGGTACCTTTCTTCGGGTAGTGAGGACACTATCTTTGTAATGACGGTCGTATCGTCTATGGTTACCCCCATCTCGTTAAGCGATCTAGCCATTTGCTCTATGTCCATATAAGCTTCAATAACCGATTGGTGAGAGGTTACCTTGTAGTTCAAGAAGGATGTGAGTATGTGTTGCTTGTTGAGTGAGCTGGTGTCAGAATTCACTTCCTTCAACCTGTCAAACATAGCTTTCGATGTGTCACAGTTATACACGTGGTTGGTTTGATTTTTATCTAGCGTAGGCACCATGATTGCCTGTGCCTGGATGTCCTTCTTCTGCCAAAGAGTAAGTTGAGCAGGATCTACTGGAGCGATGGAGGTGCCATTGACGACATCCCATACTTCGGCTGCCTTAAGGACAAGAGTCATCTGAAGTTTCCATCTCTGGTAATTGGAATCGTCCAGAGTGACCACTCTTCCAGTATCAATTTTCTTACTCATGGTTCAAATAGTTTTAATGTGTTCGAATTGCCTTGTATTCTATTTCAATGAACTTAAACAAACCGTTCCTCACAATCGAAGCTTATGATCAACTTTCACTGTCCAATAACCACTTACTTCGTATACAAATACTTTGGCTGAGCGTGTATTGACCAATGATCACTTACTTTTTTCCCGCAGCTTGTGAAGAAGTTAAACGCAAAAATAATAATTTTTGGCACTTTTCACCAGTTCCGCTATCCAACCTAACCACGGACCTCTGCTACCATATGAGATAAAAATTCTATGGAAGTTAGAGTGCAATATGAAACTTATTGTCCAACAAGTTAATAATTTAAGCTNAGACAATAGCCTAGCCAATACAACGTTGGGTTCATAGACAAGAAAGAGGGAAATGGGGAAAAAAATTTTTTTTTAATAGTATG
The DNA here is from genome assembly GCA_002738285.1 of Holacanthella duospinosa. NCBI lineage: Eukaryota > Metazoa > Arthropoda > Collembola > Poduromorpha > Neanuridae > Holacanthella > Holacanthella duospinosa. The sequence continues at coordinate 287,770 of NIPM01000198.1, read as the reverse complement.
GTTTAATAGGCAATCAAAAAAGATAACGTTTGTAAGGTTGCAGAATTAAATTACGGATTGAGACGAAACTCGGAGAATCAACTACCTGAAGAAAAACTAAATGANAGTAAGGTTGCAGAATTAAATTACGGATTGAGACGAAACTCGGAGAATCAACTACCTGAAGAAAAACTAAATGAAACGCAGATGTATCAACGACGGCAGGAGACAAGATGTGTAAAAATGCAAGGCAGTGTAAGTTTTCGAAAGAATTCAACACAAAGAATTATCGTTAATAAATTTCAAAATAAAAAATTAAAGAAATCAGGAGTAAGCCAAATTCATTTTTCTGAAAACAGTATAATTCAAACAACTTTCACCTGAACCTAAAGTAAATACATTTGATTGGATAAACAGACGGACAGAATAAAATTCTATCAGCACTGACACTCTTTGCGCAAAGTTATAACGAAGAGGTGGGGTTGGATTTGGTGGCATCGCTTGGTAGAACTCGGATTCATATTAAACAGGTTGCAAAGGCTTCAATGTCTCGTCATTTGAGTTTTGTGATCGGGAAAAGTGAAGTATAATTTGCAATTCGTTATCTCCCAGTGAAGTAAAACTATTATTCCTGAACATGGATTTTTTTGTGCTGACTCTATTTACAATTATCTGGTGTCAACTCTTTATCATGAGCATCTCAGGAGACGNCATGGATTTTTTTGTGCTGACTCTATTTACAATTATCTGGTGTCAACTCTTTATCATGAGCATCTCAGGAGACGATAAGGTAAGGTTGTGTGAATTGTTTTATTACAGTAGTATTTCAATTAAAGGAAACTGTTAGAATGTTTAAGAAAGTATTCCANCATGGATTTTTTTGTGCTGACTCTATTTACAATTATCTGGTGTCAACTCTTTATCATGAGCATCTCAGGAGACGGTGTAAGTAACGTTGTGTGAATTGTTTTATTACAGTAGTATTTCAATTAAAGGAAACTGTTAGAATGTTTAAGAAAGTATTCCATACCGACAATTTGTCTGTTGAACAGTGAAAATACTACAAGGCAAGAATATGAGAATCCTACATAACCGGTAGGGAAAGTACAATTAGCATATACAGATTTAATTTGTAGATGCAATTTTTTGAGTCATGATTTCATAAGCACGCATGTTGAAAGTCGAGACTACTTACTTCTAAATAACAATCTGTCGTCGCTCTACAGTTACCAGGAATAAATCCAAACACTTTTGTCATGATGTAGCGTTTTTCTTGGAAACTTGGAAATACTTTGGCAAACATATTTTTGGTCTATCCACATTACTGTACCAAAATCGAGCATATGTAAAACTTGTTCTGGTGGCGATAAATTTGCATGGAAATTAATACTAGTGAGTTCCTAGGGCTGACACTAACTCAACACTTGCTGATCTGTTAGACCTGATTGTTAGATATTCCAGTGGTGGTGAATTCGTTAAACCTGTACATATATTTATGTTTTCTTAAGTTCGATTACCTAAATCTCAATTCATATTAAAGAGGAAATTTTAGAATCCATATGGTACTGGATAGATTATGCAACGTCGAATTGTAATCTGAGTCCACCATTCCGTTTATGAGTTACAGCATGGTAATATAGATGTATGCAATCTGTATGCAATACGTCAGATTTTGCTTTCAAGTGTGAACATCCAAAGCAAACAAACACGCTCGATGTCACAAATATCAGTACCGCCGGCATTCGCATTTACGTTTTCCTTGTGGGATACTGAAGCATAGCTCCTATCCCACGGGATAATGAGCATAGATTCCTACACCCGATAAAAGTCTTCCCCATCTCTGCTAAGAGATTAAGAGAAGCATACATGATGAATCCCACATCAGCAAGAGAGACTTTTCTGGTGATAACTGGTGTATCATCATCACATAGTCATCTAAATGAAACTATGAGATGATGCTAAAAGCTCGAAATATAAAGTTGAGTAAATGTCATTCAAATACGTAGATGTAAAATCAATTTGCAAACTGAATTTTTAAAATCCAATTTCTGCTTTGTATTATTTTTGAAAATTGTTGTGGGAGTAAAAAATAATTTTTTCTGTTGAAAATTCTGTGTAGGAGGCAGGAGGGCATAGATTCAAAGTAGCAAAAATGGGGTTCATTTGTCAAAAATTTTCCTTTGTATTTATGGACCGATCGACATAAAATTTTGCATGGGCATAGCCAATTGCAATACCCAGGTTGATCTTTTTTAATTTGGAAATTTCAAATTTTTATAAAATTTTGGGAAAACTTTTTTTTTTTTTTGAAAGAAATTTTTTGAAAGATTTCTTCTTAAACTCAAATGCCGAAATTAAAATATTTGAAAATTTCATTCCACTACTAAACAGACACCGCTTGTAGCCCAAATGTCACGACCAAATTCCCTCTTTTCTTAAAATAACCTATAATCCTTACAAGGCCTGAATGGTTTTTCCTACCCTATTTCTTGTAGCTACTTTTCTTTCTAATTTTTATTTCTGGCTAACCAACTTCCTTAAAGTTTATATTTGTGAAGGCAGCACGCAAAACATCCGGCGATCCAGCGAGTTATACTCCACGAAACTCGAGTCTGAAATATTAGTACTATTTTTTAAATTCCAGCCATGATTCATGTAACGCACCAAAAATATTACATAAATTTCAGTTTTCCGAGTTGTTTCTTGATAATCCAGCACTTGTAAACTTAACCGAATAGTTAATCTTAGAAGTAGGCATGCGTTGCCGACTGTCCAGCAACCATAACTACTTCCATTTTGGATAACTACCTGAACCTACATTTACCTCAACTTTCTTTTTCGTGTCGTGGTGATGTTGTGTGCACTTTATCGGGGTTCGAGTCCCATAACCTGCTTTAATAAATTTTTCAATAAAAAGTTTCAATTCAAATTTTGAAGCACATTAAAAAACTCTCTTTCATAATCGCTCAAGATTTGTTGAGTCAGGTTTAATTGAGTTGAACTTTAGCTACGGTATAAATTGAATAAATATTCTCCAATAACTACATTATTATTATAATATCCCAATAATACCTTGCACTTCATAAGTACTCAAGTCCTGCAAAAAACAATTGAATTATGTCTATAGTTTGTACAAACGTATAACAACTAATAATTTCTTATTTTCAGTACTATGTCAAAGTGTTCGACCAAAACTTTGTAGCAATTGTAAGCAAAGATATTGCCGGATTCGAAGCTAATACTCTGTAAGTATTACTAACATAAATAAATTATTAAATTGTAATATTCAAAGTGACTTGTCCCAATAGCTTTCGAAGAGATATGGATAAATACATACTTTCATTTTTACACAAAAAGCAATAGGTATATTGATTGCACGTCTCACGTTCCCACACCAATAATAGAATCTTCTGATAGGATTACAATCACTGTACAAATTGACGCATTCGCAATGCTGCGAACAATGAATTCACTTCTCTTATTGGGTCTCAATAAAGAACTTTCATTATGATTTCATGGTGATGGCTATGCGAGACGATAGATTATACTAGATAGATAGTATGACAGGATAGATTGATCACCCCCTACCCCCTTCAAAACTCCCTGCCTCTGAAAGTAAACGACTTACCTCGACCTATGACAGCGGTTTTGCTACAGCCCTTCAAACCTATCAACTTTAGTTTTCAAATTACCACCGGACCATCGAACTAGGTCTTCAATGTCCTCATCACCAACCACACCGACGTAAGAAACTAATTATTTTTCAATAAACATCGACGACTGACTTAAGAAACATATGTTGTTAATGGCGAATCAAATGTATAATATTACAGTCGTGATAGTAAGAAGTGAAGCATGTTTGCCCGCAGAAGATAGAATTGACAGCAGTTTGACGAATAGTGGAATATTGGACTAATATTCCACGTACTAACTTCCTGAGGTAAAGGGAAATGACGTCCACTATCTAGATTTAAACTGAAATTTCTCTCCATTCGGCGCAACATTCAGAGGAAAAGCCAATGACTCATGATGACACCCTATGGTTGACAAATTTATTATGTTATTGTCCCAACGATGCTCCGTGTATGTATTTGAATGCAACTAAAAGATTACACCCAATGCATCGCTGTATCTTATAATGCCCACATCAAGGTCACCCTTGATGTGGGCATTATATGAGTGAGACTACAATCATGTGCAGTCAAGAGTCTGTTTATTTATTATTTGTTCCAAACACATTATAGATCTGTCTTGACCGTCCGTACTTCTGTGCGTCCGTCGGTGCCTACCTCAAACACGAATTGACGTATCGAGATGCGGTTTTCACTAATATATAGCCCATCCATTAGGAACGGAAAGTTTATAAAGCCATATCCGTCAACTCTGACCTAATTTTTAACTATTCTCCCGAAACTCCAATTTTGCCTTATGGAAGTTTACATGTTAGATAATAACTAGAAGATAACCAAAGGACGAATTGATGTGGTTTTCACTAGGGGAAAGCCCATGCTCAAAACGTACCTTATGCATTATTTTACCCAACGCTGGCCATTACACTGCCCCGACATTCCCATACTCCGGCCGTTTCTTTAACCGCGACATTACACTACCTGTGTATTACCATATTTCGGGAATTACCCAACCCCGACATTACCTAACCCCAGACATTACCATAACAACAAAATCTAAATTCTGTTTCAACATGAGCAACATGTTTCATTGCAGTTGAATCATAGATATAACTTACCCTACCCCCACAATTACCTTACATTCGACATTTCCCTGTGCAGGGCATTACCTTACTCCCAAAATTATTCTAACCCAGGCATTACCCTACACATGAGATAACGCAATACCTTTCCCTCGACCGCCCCAATGCACACCCTAGCGCACTATTGCTCTACCTTGCAGCACACTCAATACTTGCCTTAGCCCTGATGCATTCACTAACGCCCAAACGCTTACCTTACCGCGTCAATGCACTCTCTGTCGACCCAACCCAAACACTACCAACAATTCTGAGTAACTGACAGGGCCAATTACTAGAAATTACAATTGGAAAGTGTTTAATCTTTCTGCGGAGTCTGTTTGTGTTTGTGTCCCACAATGAGTTTTAGTCATTTGGGATTTGTCTTTGTTGTGTCCCACGCAGGGACTAATGTCGAGTGTCAGCCCCACCGGGCTATAGGAGAAGCCATCAGGGGGAGCAGGAGCCACCATCTTTGCCAGCCCTCATCCCACCAATGCCACCTACCTGCACCAATTTTTGTCCCACCTCCACATATCGGAATTTTCCATTCATCAGAAGATGAGAGTAGAATCTCGCTTGTAGTTGTGAATTTTGGATTTTGGGTTATTTTTTGCTGCACAACTTCCTTGGTGGCAACACCGCCATTTCTCACTCAGCCAAGCGAGTCATGAGGATTTTTCATTTTGAGTATTTTTTCTACTATTTTTTGTTCGGGATCCGGATTTTTAATAGTTTTCATTATTATTTTTGCATCGTCGTTTTGTATTTACAGTTAACAAATATCCAAAGTTGACAATTTTTGAGACATTTAGTGGTGGATACATTTATTGTTNCGTTCGGGATCCGGATTTTTAATAGTTTTCATTATTATTTTTGCATCGTCATTTTGTATTTACAGTTAACAAATATCCAAAGTTGACAATTTTTGAGACATTTAGTGGTGGATACATTTATTGTTATAAAAAAAAAATTTTTTTTGGAAATTTTCTTTTTAATTTTTTTGGAAATTTGAAATATTATGTACAAATTCATTACTCTTGTACGGATTTATTAATTCATCGAGATCGGGATGATTGGGAGTGGTTTACGTGAATTATCGTGTCAGGCTCTGTTTTTCTGAAATCGTCCAAGTAATGGCGCAAGCAAACATCACCCTTCACCAAAAAACCAAAATTTCTATTAACTACAATTTATGAGAAAATTTTTGGCTATATTAAAAAAATTTTCTGTATACATTAACTTACCGAAAATTGCAATTGAAAATGTTGAGTTTTCCAATTTCGAACCGACGCCCGTCGGTGGTTTGGATGGAGGTGGGATGTGAAACACACATGTTCAATACTACACTCTCAACCATGTTGTGTACTCACAAGCAAGATCCTAAACCTAACTCCAAACCATTAAGGGTTNGCCCGTCGGTGGTTTGGATGGAGGTGGGGTGTGAAACACACATGCTCAATACTACACTCTCAACCATGTTGTGTACTCACAAGCAAGATCCTAAACCTAACTCCAAACCATTAAGGGTTTTGCTCAAATCTTTTAAAAATATCCTCATATCAATTATTCAGTATACAAACATATTTGATTCCAGGATAATACCAAAATTAGTCACAGATTAATTTGGCCCCGTAATTTATTTTTTAGAAAATCTCAAATAAAATTGCAAAAATAGACTCTCACATACGCAATATTTAAAAACACATACACGGTTCCAGGAAAGTATTAAATTAGTCGCGGATTGATTTGACCCCCGGTAAATTATTTTATGAAAAATCTCGAATAAAATTTCAAAATATTCACATGTCACTTACACAATGTTTAAGCACATGTTAGGTCCCACGAAAATACAAAATTTAGTCGCGGATTGATTTGGCATCGGTGATTGTTTTTAAACACTTGAAATATCTTGTCAAAATGAACTTATATCAATTGCTCAGTGTAAAATACAAATGTGANATTGTTTTTAAACACTTGAAATATCTTGTCAAAATGAACTTATATCAATTGCTCAGTGTAAAATACAAATGTGATTCCAGGACAATACCAAATTTGGTCGCGGATTAAATTGACCCTAATAATTTTTTTTTTCTAAAAAATCACAAGGTCTTATCAAGATAGACATAAATAACTTATTCACTGTCCAAATGCATGTTTAAACACATTCACGATTCCAGAAAAATACCGAATTTAGTCGCAGATTAATTCTACACAGCGAAATTTCTTTTTAAATATTTTTGAGCAATGTTTTATTGCGTAATTATTTACTAAAATTCAGGCTCAGAACTCGGTAGTTTTGTTCACAGTATAGCTAAAACAGATAGTTTTAATGACTAGTGAGTCATTTATCGCGTATGCTGTTTGTTAGATACAAGATTAATAAATGATAACAACCAGTTCGCATTATAACTATTTCAAAAAGGTTTAAATTGTATCAGTTCATTGTGTTGTTTATGAGCATATACTAACAAAGTTTGGCAATTTAATCATTGCAAGAAATTTCAAAAGAAATTTTGCTGCAGTAAAATTAATNCTGTTTGTGTTTGTGTCCCACAATGAGTTTTAGTCATTTGGGATTTGTCTTTGTTGTGTCCCACGCAGGGACTAGTGTCGAGTGTCAGCCCCACCGGCAAAAGGAGAAGCCATCAGGGGGAGCGGGAGCCACCATCATTGCCAGCCCTCATCCCACCAATGCCACCTACCTGCACCAATTTTTGCCCCACCTCCACATATCGGAATTTTCCATTCATCAGAAGATGAGAGTAGAATCTAGCTTGTAGTTGTGAATTTTGGATTTTGGATTATTTTTTGCTGCACAACTTCCTTGGTGGCAACACCGCCATTTCTCACTCAGCCAAGCGAGTCATGAGGATTTTTCATTTTGAGTATTTTTTCTACTATTTTTTCGTTCGGGATCCGGATTTTTAATAGTTTTCATTATTATTTTTGCATCGTCGTTTTGTATTTACAGTTAACAAATATCCAAAGTTGACAATTTTTGAGACATTTAGTGGTGGATACATTTATTGTTATAAAAAAAAATTTTTTTTGGAAATTTTCTTTTTAATTCTTTTGGAAATTTGAAATATTATGTACAAATTCATTACTTTTGTACGGATTTATTAATTCATCGAGGTCGGGATGATTGGGAGTGGTTTACGTGAATTATCGTGTCAGGCTCTGTTTTTCTGAAATTGTCCAAGTAATGGCGCAAGCAAACATCACCCTTCACCAAAAAACCAAAATTTCTATTAACTACAATTTATGAGAAAATTTTTGGCTATATTAAAAAAATTTTCTGTATACATTAACTTACCGAAAATTGCAATTGAAAATGTTGAGTTTTAAAATTTCGAACCGACGCCCGTCGGTGGTTTGGATGGAGGTGGGATGTGAAACACACATGTTCAATACTACACTCTCAACCATGTTGTGTACTCACAAGCAAGATCCTAAACCTAACTCCAAACCATTAAGGGTTTTGCTCAAATCTTTTAAAAATATCCTCATATCAATTATTCAGTATACAACCATATTTGATTCCAGGATAATACCAAAATTAGTCACAGATTAATTTGGCCCCGTAATTTATTTTTTCGAAAATCTCAAATAAAATTGCAAAAATAGACTCTCACATACGCAATATTTAAAAACACATACACGGTTCCAGGAAAGTATTAAATTAGTCGCGGATTGATTTGACCCCCGGTAAATTATTTTATGAAAAATCTCGAATAAAATTTCAAAATATTCACATGTCACTTACACAATGTTTAAGCACATGTTAGGTCCCACGAAAATGCAAAATTTAGTCGCGGATTGATTTGGCATCGGTGATTGTTTTTAAACACTTGAAATATCTTGTCAAAATGAACTTATATCAATTGCTCAGTGTAAAATACAAATGTGAATCCAGGACAATACCAAATTTGGTCGCGGATTAAATTGACCCTAATAATTTTTTTTCTAAAAAATCACAAGGTCTTATCAAGATAGACATAAATAACTTATTCACTGTCCAAATGCATGTTTAAACACATTCGCGATTCCAGAAAAATACCGAATTTAGTCGCGGATTAATTCTACACAGCGAAATTTCTTTTTAAATATTTTTGAGCAATGTTTTATTGCGTAATTATTTGCTAAAATTCAGGCTCAGAACTCGGTAGTTTTGTTGACAGTATAGCTAAATNTTTTATTGCGTAATTATTTGCTAAAATTCAGGCTCAGAACTCGGTAGTTTTGTTGACAGTATAGCTAAATCAGATAGTTTTAATGACTAGTGAGTCATTTATCGCGTATGCTGTTTGTTAGATACAAGATTAATAAATGATAACAACCAGTTGGCATTATAACTATTTCAAAAAGGTTAAAATTGTATCAGTTCATTGTGTTGTTTATGAGCATATACTAACAAAGTTTGGCAATTTAATCATTGCAAGAAATTTCAAAAGAAATTTTGCTGCAGTAAAATTAATCCGCGACTAAGTTCGGTATTTTCCTGGAACCGAATTATGCATTTGGACACTGAGTATGTGATTTGAGTTTGTCTTCATAATATATTTGATTTTCAACAAAACATTATTGGGGCCAAATTAATTCGCGACTAAATCTGGTATTTTCTTGGAACATTATTTGTGTTTAAACATTGTGTAGGTGATATGAACATTTATGAAATTTTATTTGAGATTTTCGAAAAAAAATAATTACCGTGACCAAACCAATCCGCGACTAAATTTGATATTTTCCTGGAACCAAACATGTTTAAACATTNAAAATAATTACCGTGACCAAACCAATCCGCGACTAAATTTGATATTTTCCTGGAACCAAACATGTTTAAACATTGGGTAAATGACATGTGTATATTTATAAAATTTTATTTGACTTTCGAAAAAAATAATTTACCGGGGTCAAACCAATCCGCGACTAAATTTGCTATTTTCTTGAAACCCTGTATGTGTTTAAATATTGTGTAAGTGATATGTTTATTTAAGAAATTGCATTTGAGATTTTTGAAAAAATAAACTACAGGGCCAAATTAATACGTGACTAATTTTGGTAATTTCCTGAAATCAAATATGTGTTTGTATACTGAAAGATTAGCGCAATTTTGAAAAACAAAACATTTCCGGATCCAATTAATCCGCGATTAAATTTAGTATTTTCCTGGAACCACATCTACGTACGCTAGCTAGGAATTACATACGATTGTTTTTAAAAAGANAAAAACAAAACATTTCCGGATCCAATTAATCCGCTATTAAATTTAGTATTTTCCTGGAACCACATCTACGTACGTTAGCTAGGAATTACATACGATTGTTTTTTTTTTCTAACAACTTTGAAAGTTTTTAATACACGGCCCCGCTATATAATCCGCGATCGATTAAGGTAGTAAAAAATTGTTACTTTCTTACTAAAAACAACCTCTTTGATTGAATTCTTAAGAAAGAAAATTGAGTTTTACAAGACAGTCAATTTGCAAAAACCCCTGTTGTGGAGTTTAGGTTTAAGATCTTGCTCACAAATGCATGTGCGTACATTATACTAAAAGTACCCTAACATACCCACTGAGGGTTTACATTACCTACTGCAGATGTACATTATGTACTGCGCATGTGCAATACGTACTGAACATGTAAAACGCCTCCTGCAAATGCAGAATACCTACTTCGCATACAAAATGCTCTCTGAACGTGTAAAATTCATTCTGCGCATATACACTACCTACTAAGCACGCACAACACCCATTGCGCATTTACAATGTCTACTACGCTTTATAATGGTTAAATTGCATGTACGATACATTCTACACATACAGAATGCCTAATACTGCGTACCCATTCAGTAAGCTTCCTAGCAATGTCAAAGCCACATTGACTCAAAATTTCTCCTGAGTCGATGACTCAAAATGACTCCCGAAGCATTGTCTGGCCTTAATTGTAGACTATTGTAATGTGGAGATATTTTTGTTACATTCGGCAAAACANGGCTGGCCTTAATTGTAGACTATTGTAATGTGGAGATATTTTTGTTACATTCGGCAAAACAAAAATTTTTTTTATTTCGCAAAACTGCTTACTTCAAGCCAAATTGGCAACACGGCAGAGTGTCTAACATACACCACACCACCTAACCTAAGAAATTTTCAAAATATTTCAAAAAATCATAACTTTTTTAGTATAAGGATTTCTCCAATGGAGTTTTCGAGATTTTGTTTCGTATTATCAAAACTTCCTTCCGCATATCTAATCCCAATGGAAATGATTATACTAAAAGTTTGAGAATTTTTCAAAGTTTCGCTGTAATTTTGAAGAAAAAATTAATATTTTGATTCAAAATTTTTTGATTAATTTTCTGGGTGAAAGGGTGTGAATTATGAGATAGGCAGAAATTAAAAACAATGCTCATTATACTCCATAAAATTTTATCAAACTTTCTTCGTAATTTTGAAAAAATTCATTTGTGGAGAAACTAATGCGTCAAATTAAAAAATATTTGGGGGATATTCTAATAACGTTTGTATAAAATAGTGTACCAAATTTGGTAAAGATCGGTTGACACACCTGCGCAGCCTCTGTGCGATTTCAGAAAAACAGAGCCGTCATACGTATTCTCGGATTAAATAGCTGTGAATACTGACCGCGCAAAAAAATTCAAATTTTAACCAAATTTTAGACATTTGCACGCAGAATATTTTTTCATAATCCTTACTCATTAATATTATGTTACTACTGCCAATAAATGAGGCTAGGTTTGGTANTATTTTTTCATAATCCTTACTCATTAATATTATGTTACTACTGCCAATAAATGAGGCTAGGTTTGGTAAATAATAAACTTTTTTCTTTTTTTTGGTAATAATAAATAATGATTCTAGTGGTGAATAATTAGACTTTTTGAGGAGAAATGGTCTATAATGTAATTTAACTCCCCAAAATTAAAAAATTTAAACAATGCTGAGTTGCATTTTCATAATCTAAATTAACAAATTAGCAGGCTTCACTTGCATTAGTACTTTTTTTTTTAAATCTTGCTAGCGACAAATTGTCAGAAACTTAAAGAAATCTAGGTGTCACTCTGTACTAAACAAAATGACTAAGAAACCAAAATGGGCCTATCAAAGAAACAAAGTACCTAACTAAAGTTATACTTTTTTAAGGGATTGATTTTTGATTAGATGAATTTATATTATAAGGAGAGGAGTTTATATAAAGGATTTTGTTCTTGGAATATGAAGAAAAAATAAATACATAATATTATTGGTGAGAAATCTTTCTAATCACTCCGATGGTAAATGCGTCACACTATGAAAAGCGTTCGAAAAACTGTTTTCCGAACGCTGCTTAAAAGATCTGGTAACATTACTCTTACTTATGTCGCAAACTTTTGTCGTAGCACTAGTCTAGTAATCCTAACTTTTTAACCAATTTACCGAATTTTTTTACCAATTTTTTAAGTTTCATATCATGACCGGAGTGCTCCCTCAACTGATCACTTAATTCGACTAAACGTTACCGAAAAGATATCTCAATATTACGTGATGAAATTTTGGACATTTTACTTGAAGCACTAAAAATATAACGTGGTCATGAAAGAATAAGTCTGCAGAAGTCTAGAATTTGATAAAAATTTGAATTTCTTTGCGCGGTCAGTACTCACAGCTATTTAATATTTCAGTCCACTTCATTCATCGGCTCACTTTACTTCGCTCTGTTCAACTATTGGAATTTTTTGCTCGTCAGGATTTTGACAATTTTCCCGTGGTACCGTTTATATTGCCAGGTTTCTTCAAAAAAATTTTCAAAACTTTTCAAATATTTTGAAAACTTGTTTATCAAAACAATTTTTTTTCTCGTTCAATTTTTTTCTCGTCAATTTTTTATTTTTGTTATTTTCGCTGGTTAATTTTGTCTACAACTGTCACTATGTGGACTTTTCTGTCGTCCTCGGCGCATAACAAGACTTTTCAAGGAGGGCTTGGAACAAGATAGTGGAGGAGAAATCATCATAGTCCCTTTTATTCATAACGCATTTCAGGTGTTCCGACCGGAACGATCAACTTAAGGATATGCCGATAGTACTAACCGATCAACCGACGGTTTTGTCCCGTCATCGCCATTTGACCGCGTCAAATATTACGTCGACGGTTCCGTCCGTCAAGCCTAAAGGTACATCCGTGGCGGTTACGTCCGCACCAGTGTAGCCGTCGCGAAGCAAGCCAACTGTATTGTTTCACTCCATAGTTTGCTCCACAATTGGGTCCAAAACATTTCAATCCATCAGGTCACGTTCCCGTTCTCTCGGGTCAGTTTGCACCTAATTCAGTTGTTAGCCAGCCGTCGGAAAACTAGAACGTCTGGTGTCGCAGGACCACCGGACCTCTAGCTCTCCGACTGTACATAGTTGTAATATAGATATAAATTGTGAATCTCTCGAATGCGCTAATAGTTCGTCTAGTTGTAGGTTATGTTTACATTTAAGATCGTTATTTCGTAGTTTTCGCAAGAGTGATCAATTAGACGTGGCAGTGCATGTCTCTGTAACTCCTTGACTGAGTAGCCGTCGATCTGCCGAACTAAGTTAATAGTTATTGTCAAACTTTGGGTGATAATTCTTCGCCTTTCGCCGAAATTAGGTTAAGCGAATCATTAGATTTAGTAGCCCACGAAAGACTAGTAAATATTCCCCAAAATTCTACAATACCAGAATTTCACGATATGGGTATATTATTCCGCAATTCCGAGGGTGACTTGAGTATTTCCACTACTCTGTGCCTACATCTAGTGTATTTTGATTCTATTGAGCGCAATAGCCTCATAGATACAAGCGCTTTACTCTCAGCTATAAACCCATCGTTAATTCCGTTCATTTTTTCAAATGTTGTCAGCGATAAATCTGTTTCACCATTTCGTATCCGCCTTTGCATTGGTCATTCAGCGGCTCAATCCATCAATACGTCAATAAGACTTCGTATCACCGTTAATTCTGGCCATTAGAGTGAGATTTTTTTGTTATACCGGGATTGAGTAACGAATCTTGATCTTCAGACATTGACTTGTCTGAAATTTTAAATTTTACTAGGCAGTACCTAGTGTAGATTATAAATTAGATTATTTGAGTTAAAGGCATGGACCTTATTTCAGAGACATGCGTCCATATGTTAAGCATCAAATTTTAGTATTAAGTATGACTAGTTTTATCTAGTTTTAGTGTGCACAAAAATGCTAAGTAATGTGAGACAAAAAGTAGAGTAGCCTGTGTATTTCTACACTGGACCATGGGTTTCCTTATCTCACAGGAGAGTTTTTACTCATTCTTGTAAAAACACCTATAAATAAAATCATGACAAAAAGTTCTTGGAACACAGACAGATATGACGATATCAAGACGTAGTCTACGGAAAAAAATTTTTTATTCATAATGGGTCTACCAATAGCGTGCGTGGATTTGCGTGAGATTGTGTAAGGTTCCTTTTTTTACACAATCTCACTCAAGCGGGATGGGCTTAGTGACTCTAACCAATGACAGAGGATACAATTTCGTAAAATTTCTCTCGGTTTTTACACAAGCACACAATTTCACGTAAAAGAGGAACCTTACACAATCTCACGCAAATCCACGCACGCTATTGGTAGATCCATAGTATGTGAACGAGGATACTTAGTGAGTAGAATCGAATTTGTACGCTTGGCTATAAATTTTTGATTCTCGATAAATGTTGTTATAAATAGCAGAAATTTACTTATAAAATCACGAAATGCAATCAGACGTTTCGTTATAAGTTGCACCAATCAGCAAGCTGGTTGCGACAATGGGTAAGTAGGTTGTAAGGAGACGGAAACATCAACCCAGAAATCGATACACGGTTCACTCTGGATAGCCACAAACCATCGTTTGAAAATTTATAGACTTTGTTGATAATAGCAATAAACTTATCGTTTAAAAATATCACAATAACACAAAAAATCTATAAATTTGAAAGTAGTACTTTCTAAATAGTTTTTGTAACGTGAACAGGACGGACAGACTTATTACGCAATTGTATAAACAAATTCAGCAAATCGGCTCGCCATTAATAATTCAAATAAAAGGGGTATCTGATTCAAAATTAAGCTGTTAACTTATCAGTTTTGTTTCCTGGCAGATTAAATATTGAAATAACGGACGATGAGAAGTCTAATTTACAGAATGTGTTAGACCAAAAAGCTGAATTTTACACAATCGTGTGGCAATTGTATGATGAAAAACTGAAGAATTGGTACTTAATAAACAACACCAACGCCATACTAAATAGTAAAAATTTTATAACCGGCCAAATTCTGATAAGACAATCACCGTCTATTGTAAGTAATTTGATTTTCATTTCTCATTTGTCTAACTAACAATTTACCAATTCACTAATTGCTAAACTTCTATTTTTGCGACAAAAATAATGATCGCTTTAAATGAAAGGTTAGTATATGTTATGCACCGATGAAATATGCTCCGCTCAGCAGAATGAAATTATAAATTTCCAGAAGTTTAACAGAGACAATGGATTTGTCAAAGTAGCAGCAATGAAAAACTACGTCCAAAATAGCTATATGGTGTGGACGAACGTGACAGCTTTGACAACAAAAATAAAGTGCAAACACGAGTATATTTGTAANACGTCCAAAATAGCTATATGGTGTGGACGAACGTGACAGCTTTGACAACAAAAATAAAGTGCAAACACGAGTATATTTGTAAACCTGTATAGAAACACGTTACCTGACGTATAATCATCCTTATGTATCTTAAGTAGAGTATCGCANTGTAAACCTGTATAGAAACACGTTACCTGACGTATAATCATCCTTATGTATCTTAAGTAGAGTATCGCATGACTCTGACTCAGGAGTCGACTCATGAGTCAGAGTCGATTCACAATATTTTTGAGTTTGACTCTTACTCTGACTGACTAAAATCAAAGAGTCAGAGAGTCGTTGACTCTTGACTCTTTAGTATTGAAGTTTGACTCTGAGTCGACTCTTCAGGAAAAGAGTTAACTATTGANATCGTTGACTCTTGACTCTTTAGTATTGAAGTTTGACTCTGAGTCGACTCTTCAGGAAAAGAGTTAACTATTGATAACCCATGCCTAGAACATTCCATTGCGTCTCATGAAATTGCATCAGACATTAATATAATACGAAATAATCCTAACACCCTCACACAATTTAAAAAATTAAAATAAGGACACTAGCAACATGATCCCGCGTTTAGGGTAGAGTTTTTATTCTGTAAACAGGTATATCAACGCAATAAGGACAGTTCTCAATNACATGATCCCGCGTTTAGGGTAGAGTTTTTATTCTGTAAACAGGTATATCAACGCAATAAGGACAGTTCTCAATGTGTGCCCTTTTCAAGTCCAGCTGAATTAGACATGCGCACAGAATATTCGATATTGCCACTTATTCAAAATTCGTTAACTTTCAGCANAAGTCCAGCTGAATTAGACATGCGCACAGAATATTCGATATTGCCACTTATTCAAAATTCGTTAACTTTCAGCAATAAATTTTTTCGTATGACAACAATGTTACATTATTATTCATAATGGACTATACACAGTCTCTTGTTGCGTGAATAGGAACGTTGTGTCCATTTCCCAGTCTTATACGCTAGNTCATAATGGACTATACACAGTCTCTTGTTGCGTGAATAGGAACGTTGTGTCCATTTCCCAGTCTTATACGCTAGCTTGCCCTTTCCCAAGTCCCATGCTGATCGCAGATATCAATCTTATCAGGGTTTTCATCAATTTGTCGTTTGTGATTTTCTCTACCAGTGTTCACTTTTTATTTACATTGACTTTGTTATTTTTCCAATTCTTACGAAATGAAAGAATGGATATCCAGGAAATAATTGTACTTAACAAACTTCCTGATGCAGAAACGGAATGCGGATCTGAATCAACTAATCCGGTAAATCAAAAAGGTGTATTACAACATTTTATTTGTCGAGGTTAATAGTAAACCTCAATACCTGTGTAATTATTGCACGTAAGTGAACTTAATTAATATAGTTAATATCAAAGCAATAATTAGACGAGTAAGCAATTTGTTTTAATTAATTTAAAAAAATTTTCATCACACTCTAGAGTCGACTCTTTGATTCTGACTCACAGGCTAAAAACCCAAAAGAGTGAGTCGACTCCCAAAAAATTTAACTTTTGACTATGACTGCCTCACTAAATACAAAGAGTCACAGAGTCAACTCAATGAGTCAATGACTCTGACTCAGGCTATAATCTCATGCAATACTCTAATCTTAAGTAGGTATGTGGCGGATATCATATCCGGCGTTTTCTTGATTGCCGGATATCGGATATCCGGCATGCTTGCTTGATTAAGCTCGTATTACACATGATTCTTGTTAAAACAAGATGCGTTTTGACTCATTTCACGCGAAATGCAGGGGTCAATTTTTAAACACTAATACATTTAATATATACTCCAATACATTAAATCTAATTAAATTATCGATTCATTTCTTAGGAGTTCTGAAAAAATTGTCTAGATTATTATAAGCGCGCATACCTATAAGTATCCGGTATCCGGCAACGTTTCAGGCTCCGGATATCCGTAACAGCTAATTTTATGTATTAACGGTTTGTGTATAGTATAATTATACAGTGGAATTCGTTTAATGTCACCCCCAAGGGAGGTTAAATTTTTGGTGATATAAAGCGAAGGTGACAGAAGGCGATAATGACAACGTTTTTAAATTTTGGTGTTTCATACGGGGTTTGTGAATTTTGACTTACGTATTAATTTTATTAAGACAGTGTAAGTGTTCAAAATTAAATAAGTCTACTCCAAAGAAAATAGTAATTTTTTTCAGAATACAACATGAAAATGCTGCTTCGGTGATGATTTTATTCAAATTTATCCAAATTTTCTAAATAATAGTTAGTATTTTTTAAAGTTCGTTGGTTTGTAACATTACAAAAAATCCACAACTTAATTTTTTCAAGACTCTTCTGAACTTGTCTTATACTAGGAATATCTTCATGTTCAACTAAACTGTCTTTTCACTTGCAGTATGTTCAATCTATACCCTCTTAAGAATTTTACTTACTGTACTTTTGTCAATGGAACACTTATAAGAGATAACGAGTTTCACTGTATATATATTACTGCACGGTGTACTATTTTGATCTAATTTTGTCACACGGTGCTCAATGTTTAATTAATCTTAGTATATTTTGCTTATTGTTAACTATTATGCCCTTTTGGGTTTACTCCAAGTGGGAAGGATTCCTAATATTCGGACTGCTCTCGGGTTTCTACACTTATCTCGTCTTGCCAAGTTCGGTCGTTAACCCAACTTTTCTAGTGGTGGCTCTGGTTGCCAGATGCTTTCCTGTGTTCCGGGTCCTGGGATCTAAACTACGGAATGGAATACTCTGGGTTGTTCTGCGGAACGGAGTGTTCTTGGTTGAACTGCGGGCTAGGCTGTTCTGAGATGTACTGCGGATTGTACAGTCATGAGATGTTTTGCGGATCGTACCGTTCTCGGGTGCTCTGCGGAACGGACTGTTCTGAGATGTTCTGCTGAATGGACTGTTCTGAAATGTACTACGGATCGTACAGTTCTAAGATGTTCTGCGGAACGTACTGTTATGGGATGTTCTGTGTAACGAACCATTCTGAGATGTTATACGGAATGGACTACTCGGTCTGCCGGAGACTCAGTTCTCAGGAGACCAATACTACTCTACCCGATCCGCCTGTCAGAACACTCAGCAATGTCTATTGGGTGTATCGTCTGTCGTAATTGGATACAAGGCACCGAACTCGTTCCGAGCTTAGCCTCTGTAGTACGGAATTACTCGAACTCAGGTACAGAAGTACAAACTGCAACCGAACTTAGGTACAGAAGTACGGACTTACCCGAACTCAGGTACAGAAGTACGAACTTCAACCGACGTTAGGTACAGAAGTACGAACCTATCCGAATTTAGGCTTTTCTTAAGTGTACCGGAGTCCGTTCCGAGTCTTACTCTCCGATAGGGAATCTAATAATCCTGAAGGAATACTGAAATCTGCTCTCCGGACTTAGAGAACTCTTTCCCCCGTCTCCTGGGAAGTTAAACGCCTGCTTTTATCTGAGTACTCCAAACGACTCGATCTGCGGGGAATCCGGGAGTCAACCACTCTGGGCTCTCCAGACTACTCGTTCCGCGGGTGAACTGAGTTCTCCCCGGACTCTCCGGGTTTGGTCTCGTTCAACTAAACCAGTACTAGGAAACTTACAGGTGGACCGTAATCCATATCTTCCCGATCCTTTGGGGTCGGTCTCTTGTTCCGGGAAGATTCCGCGGGAAATTAATGCTGTATTGGGTCCCGATATCCCGGGTGTCTTCTGAGCGTCCGGAGCATCTATTCTCTATCACCGGCGCCCCGTCCGTCCCAACCACACCGGAGGTATCGGAGACCGGGATACCCGAAAGGATGGTGTACTACGTCTAGAAAAAATAGTGTTGCTCGCAGATGATAGAGTTTGCCACGCGGGACTTCTGACCCTAAGAAGGGATGGAGCCCTGCCGAGTCCACGGTCTTCTAATGGATGTAGAATCTCCGACACTACACACTTACTGTTCTGAAGAATAATCTTGTGTCTTTCTCTCTTTGTCTTTCTGGACCACACCAACTCCAATAACTCCACACCATACAGTTAGAATAAACGCACTTTACTTCTAATTTTAGACTAATTACTGATTTATTTCTGAACTTCTACTAATTCATGACAATTACTATTGAGCCAACATTAACCAATTTTCCTACCTTTAGTTTTGTTACATAGTGTGGGAAGGAAAGTGCCCACGCGTGATGGGCATGGGAAGTAAGGTGGCATGTGGGAAGGAGGGCGTTTTTGACACCATAGTCATTCTGGTGCTCGGGCGAGTATGGTCTCCTCACTCATCTTAAAAATATTTATTATTTTGAAATTATTCTGTTTGTTTTTTAATTTGAGTATTGTGATTGGTTTTCGCCAATCATTCATTAAAATTCTGTTGTTTATTTGGTTTTGCTGTTTGTTGTGTTTGTGGAAGTATCCAGGATGGACTTCATTGATTGGTCGTCCTGTTTTGTTTCTTTGTGTCTTTTGAACGGACCGAGTGTTTAGTGGGCTATTGGATTCCCCAGGCGGAAGGAACCACCAGCACCAACCACTATATCTCATCAGTGCCACTCCTATAATTAATCATATAGCGGCACTGTTTGCTCAACAATAGCGAAGCACTACTTAGGTCGTAATACTTTAAACTTCAAGCGTCGAATGAACCCCTTTCTCTCCCGAGACACAGGAAGGCATCGGTTTTATTCAATCCGGCGATTACGTCATAGGAAAACAGTTTCCTTTATCATGAGTTCTCTTCTACATTTGGTTGTTAATGCAGATGGACATCCCAAATAACTACAGCTGGCATGACTGGTTCAAACACCCATGACTCACTTTCCCAGAAACCAATTTTCGCCACAATATATATCCTTGATCCTTCTGACAGTGCAAAATTGGCACTTCCTATAACCGTGTGCTAAATTACTCAGCAGAAAGATTGTAAATTTTTACACATGCTAAAAATGTCTTCATGAAGCTGAATATGCGAACGGCTGTTGACACTACTAAAACCTCTGAATCGTTCCGCATATAAGCATCTGAGGAAAATATTTGAAGATACTATGCATAGCACCGAATAATCTTACAACTCTCTTCTTTATACTAAATAAGGGTGCCATCAGTTTTAAGTGTAGCTTCCTGTATTAGAGGTTGCGATGAAGGTTTTTAGGTTTATTTGACTTGTCTTTCGTCCAATCAGAGCCTAGGTATTTGATCTGGGAATTTCGCATTTCTGCTGCCTCCAACCAAGCCCCGCTTGTTTTACGCATACATGGGCCCCTTCCGCGGAGGCGAGGAGTGGAGGGCAATTCTGCTCGGTGGAGAGCGGAGGGCTGGAAGGCCTGAAGTTTATCTGGAGGCTGAAGTAGATCTGGAGGTGGAGGTGTATTGTTATCTGTGGAGGCTCTTATGTTGCACGGAGGGTGGAAGGCTGGATTCTTTTTATAGAGCAATAGAGCCATTTTGAACCCGTAATCGTTGTACAATCCATTTATTTTGTTTTGGTTGTGTTCCGATGTATTCAATATTTAATAAAGTAAAATAATTTAATCACAAAAACTGAATACTACTAGAATGAAAAGGGAATCGCTTAGAAAATAATCGAAAATTATTTCGGGATGCATGGGATCCAGTATGAGCTGTTGTAGGCGGACGCTGATATTTCTTTGTTGCGTGGACTGGAAGGTGGAGGGGTCAACTTTCCTTGAAGAGATCTTTGCTGAATGGAGGGATTACTTTAGCTTGGAGAATTGGAGGGGTTAATTTAGCTTGGATGGGTGGAGGGGTCAATTTAGCTTGGAAGGGTGGAGGGGTCTTTGCTGATTGGAGGTCGGAGGGGCCCATCCCGTGCCCATCTATGGTTTTCGTGTACCTTTAAACAACTTTTTTAGGTGTTTGGTAGCGTGCTTCTATAGTTTACCTAATTTACATGAAAGGAGTGAGCTACTAGCATTTATCTTACGTTGCTGTGAAAACATTTTCGGCGTCTGCATATCATGGCATGGGACCAAAAGCATAATCAAGAAGGTACGTGCAGTCTGGCTCATAAGAAAAATCAAATAACAAAAATCATGAGTGACACAAAATCAATAATTTCAGAAGTAGTTACATGTCTAATGACCCTAACGTATTATGTAAAAAAAGATCACCTTAAGCGTTTCTGATAAGGGACACTGGAAGGAACTTTCAAATATAGCGTCACCCTCAGGTTTAGAATGTTGTTCAAAAATTTAAACTACACATGCACTACATTCTTGGATCCGCGTTACAAGTTGTCTTTTATCGAACAAAAGTCCATGAAGATTTACTAGCTCAATCTAGTGGCAGAAATATTCGAAAACTAAAAGAAGCATCTAATAATCCCAACTGTAGAAACCCGGTCTACAAATAATACCCAACATCCTCTTGACACCAACGAGACTCTTAATTAATTTTGTAAAAGTTTAAAAAAAAAATCAAGCGCAAAATTTCAGGACGATTAAACTAGTAACCTTCGCAAGTAGAATCACGTTTTATACTGCTATGAAAAATATAGACAGAAAAGAGATGTGGATTAGGCACAGGTAATGAGATACCGTAAGAATTTATCAGAGTAGCAGGAATGGTAAATTTCATGTAATTATATGTGCAAAATTACTGCATAATGTTAACTAATTTTAATATATTTGTCAACCGAAACAAGTGAAGAGAGTTGTAGATTTGTGGAGCGTATTAGGGTGGTATTTTTAATGCTTGCTTTGCTTTGACGAAAGGCGAAGGCCGTTCTTTCCTTGACAATTTGGTATGTTTAATTAAAACAGAAAATAAAGGCAAAGCTAGCTCTTTGACTTTACTCTCACGGAAAGTAAAGAATCAGACTTCGACTTTTGTTGAAATTTTTAATGCGAAAATAAAGAAACGTTCTTTGCTTTCCCCACAGTCTCTTCNACAGAAAATAAAGGCAAAGCTAGCTCTTTGACTTTACTCTCACGGAAAGTAAAGAATCAGACTTCGACTTTTGTTCAAATTTTTAATGCGAAAATAAAGAAACGTTCTTAGCTTTCCCCATAGTCTCTTGNTTTAATTAAAACAGAAAATAAAGGCAAAGCTAGCTCTTTGACTTTACTCTCACGGAAAGTAAAGAATCAGACTTCGACTTTTGTTGAAATTTTTAATGCGAAAATAAAGAAACGTTCTTTGCTTTCCCCACAGTCTCTTCCTTCAAAATGAAAGTCAGGTAGTTAGTTCACTTTCGTCCAAAAAATATTTGAATAGTTGCCTAAATTTCATCAAAAATGTCATTGGTACAACTGGAAAAGATCGACTTCTCAGGCGACATAGGTCAAGGCTCATCCCCATCGTTCGATTACGGGACAGAGAAAACCCCTTAGAATTTTATAGTGATTAGAACTATTTAGAAACCGAAAATCGCTGTTTTCAATAAACGTAGGAAAAAATGTGGTATTTCGGAAACTCACCGATTTCGACCAAATTTTTTTTATACGCAAATATGAAGCTGATTCGGAGTATGANACTATTTAGAAACCGAAAATCGCTGTTTTCAATAAACGTAGGAAAAAATGTGGTATTTCGGAAACTCACCGATTTTGACCAAATTTTTTTTATACGCAAATATGAAGCTGATTCGGAGTATGGAAGAATTTCGGATGGGAAATGTATAGAAAAAAAGAAACAATTTTTGAAATTTTGAAAATTGAGATTTTTCACTAACCCTAATTCCTAACCCCTAACCCATAATCCCTACCACTAACACTAACACCTAACCTAACAGAACTAGAATTCTTATCTACATTTATCTAAAACAAAATAACTCGTAAAACATAAATACCCTAAGACCCTAAACCCATAACACCATAAGTCATAGCCTAACCTTCCAAACAGTAAACGAATGGTNTAACCCATAATCCCTACCACTAACACTAACACCTAACCTAACAGAACTAGAATTCTTATCTACATTTATCTAAAAAAAAATAACTCGTAAAACATAAATACCCTAAGACCCTAAACCCATAACACCATAAGTCATAGCCTAACCTTCCAAACAGTAAACGAATGGTGAGTTTGAAAATTTGAGCTGAAATAGAGTGAAACAATGGCCCAATTCCCGTAATTGTATAGAGCGCCTAATAGTATTAAGGTTCATAGTACTTTCAAATTATAGAAAATTTCCGGAACGAAAATAATAGAAAAGTTATCTATTCCTAACAGAAATTTGTAAGGAAGATTATTAACGGGACAACTAGCCTGTGTTCATAAAGTCACTACACAATTGAAAAAATGTGTTCCCATCCCACAACTCCTCTCCCACTGAATNTTAGCCTGTGTTCATAAAGTCACTACACAATTGAAAAAATGTGTTCCCATCCCACAACTCCTCTCCCACTGAATTTGTTTCTGTTGATTTGAGTGGAGAGGATTGCATTGAGGGACTATTACATTTATACATGCCTCTGAGTAGATTAGAACTAGCGGGAGCCTCATAGTTTTTTCAACCAATCAGAGAACTCCAAAATGAGTCACGTTACATACTTATATTAATCTCATAGTCTGACAGTCTTACAGTACTATGACGCGTTCTGTACAATTGCGTGAATTGGGCCAATAAATAAAATCTGTTTCCCCAAACTTCAAAAAATCTTACCTTTTTCTCTGTATATTTCCGGTCCGAAATTCTTTCAGGTTCGGAATCAGCGACACCATATTAGTCTTGTTTCTTATTTACCGTAATCAAGTCGGTTTGTTTTGATTCAACTGTGGATTTGTATTTATTAATTAATTCCAGAAAAAGGTGACCAGAAATTACTTTGAAAATAAGCGCGCTACCAATCCACTAATGAGACTGCACAGGTCCTTTTGCTTTTCTTTCGTTTCAACGAAAGCAAAGCAAAGGACTTTTCTTTCCAAAGTAAAGTAAGGATTTTCATTAAAAATACAATTGGTACTGAAAGCCGAAGCACGGTGGCTTTCCTTGCTTTTCAAAGCAAGGCTTCTTACTTTCGTGAAAGCAATTATTAAAAATACCACCCTTAGACTCGCATCCCCGTTTGATACGGATGTGTAAAGTTGTCGTTTACATTCGCAGTACGGTTTTAGATGTGCAAGGGATGTTTACATACGTAATACGCATTGTACTTGCATAGTCCGCATATAGGAAAATTAATTTTTTATATTATTTCATTCAACATGAATGTTCCAACGTTTATCGTTGGAACGCATGTCAACTTCGTCTTCAAAAATTTATTAGTTTTACAGTTAGGTGTGTCTACTTCGTTCAGTCCAAACGAGTGTCAGTTACCTTCATGGGTATTGCTTTATATGACTGACTTTACTTCCAATCTATGCATTTAAAGTCAGTCATCAATATTTTTTATTGTTTGGAAATAAACTTATCAACTACATAAACAACGAAGCAAAAATTCCATATTTCGACGATTTTTTCTTCATGCAATTCAAAAAATATTAACACTAAATTTAAACTTTGCAACTGTAATATCAGCACCATTTTTACCTAACCCACAACGCAGTGTTTTCATAATGCAATATTCAAAATCAGAATTTCTCAGAAGCAAATTATTCAAACGCTAACTACAAGAGTTACCGATCCATGCAGAATACGTAAGAATTTTTTTTTTACTCTCCGCTTCATTCACTCACTTAGTGTTGAGGCTGACTCAACCAGTGTTCGGGGTTGCCGTCCCCGTCCGGACGGGTTTGGACGGGGACGGGGACCCTTTTTTCTCTCAAAAGACGGGGACGGGTGAGTTGATTATTTTGAAAAGACGGGGACGGGACGGGGACGGGTGAGTCGAATTTTTTAGAAAGATGGGGACGGGGACGAGTGAGTTGATTATTTTGAAAGACGGTGACGGGTGAGTCAAATTTTTGAGAAAGACGGAGACGGAACGGGGACAGGTGAGTCGATTATTTAGGAAAGACGGGGACGGTGAGGATGTTTAGTATAAAAGAAGGGTAAGACGGTTTTTAGGAAAGACGGGGACGGAGAAGTCTGTTTTCTACGAAAGACAGGGTCGGGTGAAGGCATTTCTTTTTAAAAGACAGGTGTTATTCAGGCACAGACTTCCAACTTAGCTTCATTGGAAATCGAAATTTCAATTATTAGATCTCACTAATATAAACGTTTCGATTTTGATTTGGACAGCTTACAATGTTATTGCTTTCGATTTCGAAGCTGAAGCTTTATCGGTTTCGAGTTCGTCGGACTGAAAAGGTATGAATTTGTCTAGTTTTAGATTTCGATTTGTATGGAAATTGAATTTCGATTTTCGAAATCATTTTGCTATTCGAAATAGAAATCAAAATCGAAACCGAAATCAACTTTGCCTACCGAATCGAAATTAAATTCATTTTTTGTACTGTTCAAAATCGAAATTAAAATCTAGCCATTACGAAATCAAAATCAAACTCCATATATTTTTTTATTTGAAATTAAAATCGAAATCTAGTACCCCAAGCTGATCGAAATAGAAATTTATAATTGCAACGAGCTCGAAATCGAAATTTTGATTTCGAAAAAGACTGGGACGGGACTTGGACGGGTAAAAAAATTTTTTTCTTAGGACGGAGACGGGACGGGGAAGTCTTTTATAATAAGCCAGGGACGGGACGGAAAAATTTTTTNTCTCACTCTCTCTTAAAAATTCTTCTTCGCTACCTAACATACTGTATGTACCGATCAGGTTATATTAAGTCCACCAGCTTTCTACGCATCTCGAAATATATATCAAAACTGTGAATTTTGAGTTTTGATTTTACCGCTCTGCCGCACTACTGTCAAATTGGTTAATGCGACTGTAACAGGTAAAGAATTGGTTTCAAATATACCTTCGTTTTGTTAAAACATTCCGGATCAATTAAACCTTTTGCTAGTGTGTGCAAGAACACATTTTGAGAATGTGTTCATATAAATATTTTTACCTGTTTGAAAAAAAAAATTTTTTCTATTATTTTCTAATGGTGATGAACTAAATTAGCACTCGTCATTCCATCAAATATTCTGGTATTAATTGAAATTTAGGAAATGTGTGCTTGAATACATTTTGGGAAAGTATTTTTTGCATGTTTTCGAAATTGTTCCAAAATTAAATTTTTTAAGACTTTCAAAACATTTTTCTCAATTTATTTTACACATTGGTGTCCTGAAGTCACAATCGGCATTGCGTCAATTGACGTCAGTTCAATTTCTACTGTTGGATTGACTTAACCGTATTTTGAGAAAATATTTGTGCATATTTTACAAAATATTTGTAAATAAAATATAGGACTGTTTGAAAAAAAAGTATTCCAAAAAAATGCATTTGTAAATCAGTTCAAGAACATATTTCTTAAATTTGAAATTAATCCGAAAACATTTGAAGAATGCCGAGTGCTAATTTAGTAAATAATACAAAAAAATTATTTTGTTCAGTCAAAAATGTTTTTATGAATAATTTCGAAAACTATGAAAAATACATTCTCAAAATGAGTTTATGCACAATCAAGCAAAAATTCAACTTAATCCGAAAATTTTTGACGATATAAAAGTTATTAATTGATCCCCATGGTTTGCCTGTTAAACTTCCATTCGCCAATTTGGAAGTGGTGCGGCAGAGCAGCAAAATAGACTCAAAATTCACAGTTTTGATACATATTACGGCGAAATAGGGTTTTGTATGGGTATTATGCCAGGTGAATTAAGTGAATTAGTTCGGTTAACGGAAATGTAGGTTTTCTGAATCGTAATCAATTGTAACGAAAAGTCAAGTAAATTCAAATGTGGTTTTACTATGACGCAATCGACATGGTAAATAACACTAATGTTTTCCTGTGTCTCGGTAGAGGAGGGGTTCGATCGAGTGTTGAACGTCGAACAGTTAGAAGTAAAATTTGTTATTGTCTTGGAAATTAAGTGTAAGTGTCTCGTCTGATATAATAATGTAATTAGCCCTAAGTCTTTGGGAAATAAATTTAACATTGGTAATAATCAGTCAATTGGTACCAGTTTCTGTGAAAGTGGCAAATTATTATTGTGTTACGTTTTGGCCGGTGGCCCAGTGAGTGGATCCAGAGAAGAGAGAGAGAGTGACTTCAGTTTTCCCCATCCTCGGAACAGTAAGTGTGCGTAGGAAGATTCCCAACCATCAAAAGACGGTGGACTCGGTAGGGCTTCATCCCTGCTTAGTCAATGCGTGGCAATTTCCAACCTTAGCGAGCAGCACAAGTTTTAGGATCTTTCCGAAGTACCACACTTCATCCCTCCACAGTAACCGGTCTCTGGTACTCCTGGTATCGCGGGTCGGAGCGGGACTCCGGAGTTTGAGAACGGAACCCCCGTTTGCTCCTGTGATGCCTGGGACACCGGAGCCGAGTACATCTTTTATTTCGCCCGTGGATATGTACCAACTGGTATATAACCATCCCTCAGACAACTAACCGGTAGGTTCCCTAGGACGGTGTTATCCGTGGAGACTTGCACCAGAATAAGAGTCTGACCTCATGGTAGAGAGCCTCCGGAACAGGATAAGAGTTCCTCAGGTCGAATAAGTTAAACAAGGAGTAGACTGCAGTCCCTTGCGGAGTGGTCATAACTCACTCATTAGTGATTCCTTTCCCTGTAGGAGTTATAGACCCCGGTGCCCGTAAGAAGTGACTGAGTTCGGGCCGAGCCCGTACTGCAGAGACTGAGTTCGGTTCAAGTCCGTACTGCAGTGACTGAGTTCGGTTCAAGTCCATACTACTGTGACTAAGTTCGGTAAAATCCGTACTTCTATGTCTGAGCTCGGATCCGTTCCGTACTGCAGTGCCTGAGTTCGGGACGCGTTCAGTGTCTGGTGGACCCAGTAGAACAGGCAGGGAGTCCGAATCCAGTTCACCCCAGTAGAACAAGCAAGGAGCTCTGGTCTAGTAGACCCAGTAGAACAGGCAGGGAGTACCAATCCAGTTCACTCCAGTATAACAGGCAGGGAGCTCTGTTCTAGTAGATCCAAGAGAAGAAGCAGAGACTCCCGATCCAGTCACCCCAGTAGAACAGGCAGGGAGCTCTAGTCTAGTAGATCCAACAGAACAAGCAGAGAGTCCCGATCCAATCAACCCAAGTGAAGAGGCAGGGAGTCCCAATCCGGTCAACACAAGAGGACAGGCAGGGAGTTCCCAGTATACTCAACCCAGAGAACGGCAGAGAGTCTAGATCCACCCACCCTATAGTAAATCATCCCGTAGTTAGGTACCAGGTACCTAACTCAGTGAGCGTGCCAGGGCAGTAGACCCCAAGCTCGCCCACACCCAACTCAGAGATACACCAACCCAGCGTTGGGGTCCTCATTGGACTACCCGAATTCTGGTATAGTACCTCAAAGTTAGTTACTTAGGGAATCATCCCGTAACTCTAGTATTTAGAATTAAGCCTGTTAGTAAACCAACCAGTTTAAGTTTTATACGCGGATTTATTCAATAAGTTTTAGATAATTACCGTGACCCCGTGCATGTAAGTCGTTAGTTAAAATACCATCATGCCACAATATTTCGAGGATGCGTAGAAAGCTCGTGGACTTAAAAAACCTGATCGGTACAATCTTTCATTCCGTAATATATTTGTAGCAACATAATTATAATTGTCCACATTTTTGATAAAAAAAAATTAGCACAAACTTCTGGTGCAATTCTGAAACTTCATTACTAAATGAATCTCAATAAAGCTGCCACTCTGGTGGGTGGAAGATTAAATGACTTAAGGAGACTTAATCTCAAACTCCCCAAATTAAGTTAAAATAATTTATAATTTAATTACTTTTGAATATCAAAACACGAATTCAAAGAGTGTTACTATTTAACTGTTTCATACTGCACTAAAATTTAAAAAAATACAATGTGTGCTGTGAATTTCTAAATAACAAATAATGAGAGTTGCATCATGAATTTCGAAAAATCAGCACGGAATAAAATTGTGAGAATCAATTAGGGACAGGTGTGGTATATGTGAAATTTTTTGTCACTTTTCTGAGTTTGACTCAAAAAATATAAAGAATAAAGGTTTTTCCTAAAAAAATTTTTTGACAAAATTTTTTCAAAATACGATTCTCTATCGCTGTATGCATTTTATTCAATTAATTCATCTGTTCGGACGCCTGGAGCGATTTATTTGCATATGCAACAAAAGTGCTAATTGTGAAAACTAGGTGTGGTAATTGTGAAAAGTTAGATAGAATTAATTTACGGTCATTTCAACTTAAACTTTTTTCATAAAGTGATAGAGAATATCATACTGATGTTGATAGTGAAAACTAGAACATGATCCGCTTTTCTGGCTATTTATGGGAACCTTCTAAGTATTTATGGAAACCTTCAAAAATTAATGGTTTAATTATTTTGAAACCCTATCTCTTAGCATGTCTTTCCTCGTCCCTTCGATTTTTGAGAATTTTGAGTATAAAACTCAAGTCGTTGAGCCCATGCCAAAAGCATTGGGTTTTTTAAATTTCACAATTGCCACACGTATAATGTGAACAATTTTATTGTCCTGAGTTTGAGCAAGAGCTATATCTCTAAGAGATGGGGTTGTGAACGTTAAGGCTGCAACTGGGACGTATTGGATGTCATGATCGTCTTCGATATTGATATTGTCCGGTTGGATAGGAATGGGAGCTCGTGATAGCGCGTCCGCAACCACGTTCTCTGTTCCTGGACGAATGAAAATATTAGCATTCGAAGAGTCTATCTGTTGAGCCCAGATGTTCAACTTTTCTTTCATACCCTTCATCTTTTTTAAATAACTCACTGCTCGGTTGTCAGTTTGAATTGTAAATTCGTGATGTCTAATAAACTCAGCGAACTTTGTATATCCAAAAATTACAGCATAAATCTTTTTCTCATAAATATGAGCAGATATCTCCGATTGTTTAAGAGTTTTGCTAGCAAACATAATTGGTCGTTCTACTCCGTCATTGGTTTGACAGAGAACTGCACACAATCCATACTCACTAGCGTCACATTTCAGAAGTAAAGGTTGAGAATAGTCGATATTTTGTAAAACCACGGTATCACAAATTTCTTGTTTTAACTGATTGAAGGCATTTTCCTGCTCTTCAGTCCAATCAAATTTATTCTCTTTTTGAAGTAGACGAAAAAGTGCTTCCATCTTACTTGCGTAATGACCGATAAAACTTGCATACCACTGAAACATACTGTTGAATCTCATGATTCCTTTCTTATCAGTTGGTCTAGGGAATTCTTGAATTGCTTTAATTTTGTCCGGGTCTTTCCGTAACCCTTTTTTCGAGGCAATATGGCCGAGGAATTTGACTTCTCTTTTTGCAAAGGTCGATTTAGCCGTATTGATAGTCAAATTTGCCGTTCTAAGGCGATCAAAAACAAACTCTATGTGTTGGAAGTGTTCCTCCAAACTTCGAGAAAAAATGATTGTATCATCTATGTACACTAGGGTAAAAGAATCTAGACCTTGGAGAACTGTGTTCATTAAATACCGAAATGTCTTAGGAGCATTTTTCAGTCCAAAGGGCATGACCAGCATTTCATCGTGTCCGTCTTGAGTGATAAACGCAGATTTTTCAATACTATCAGAGTGTAATGGAATCTGCCAAANTCGTGTCCGTCTTGAGTGATAAACGCAGATTTTTCAATACTATCAGAGTGTAATGGAATCTGCCAAAACCCTGACTGTAAGTCAATCACTGAGTACCAATATCCTGATGGGATATGACGGAGCATATTATGAGTGCTTCCCATCGGAGCCGAATTGGTTTTTGTCTGCTCATTTAATTTAATATAATTGAAACACATTCTCCATTTACCCGTTTTCTTTTTATCCATTACGACAGGAGCTGCGTATGGAAATCTAGACTGACGACACATACCGTTTTTAACTAATTCCTGAACTTGACGGTTTATTTNTTTATCCATTACGACAGGAGCTGCGTATGGAAATCTAGACTGACGACACATACCGTTTTTAACTAATTCCTGAACTTGACGGTTTATTTCCGTATTTATTATTGGGGAACATCGATATGGTTTGACACTAGATGGTTTCCCATCCGCCTCAATTTCATGCATAGTGATGGTCGTTCTCCCGTACGAACCATCACTACGAGAAACTGTAGGGAATTTCTCCAAAATTTCTTGTACTTTAGTTTGAACTGGGTCCAATTTTTGGTTATTTTCCGTTTGGATCTTGTCACACATTGTCCTACTTAGTTCAGTGCCGGACGCTGAAGGCCAACTAGCACTGCCCGTTCGGATGATTGTGGTTCATAATTGGATTGTGTTTGGTCGAATTTGGCAGATTGAACTTAACTTTAGGTTCATTTCTAAACCNTATTTGGTCGAATTTGGCAGATTGACCTTAACTTTAGGTTCATTTCTAAACCAATATCGACAACCTCTTTGATCCGCTACTATCCCTTGATTACAGGTAATATCTGACCCAATAATGCACGGAAACGGTAACTGGTTAACTATAAGAAACTCATGTTCAAATAGTCTATTTCCCATTTCTATGGTTAGTTGAACTTTATCAATAGGACTTGTCCTCATATTATCTATAGCGGAAAGAACAATTTTATTTATGGGGATGACTAACACATTTAATTTCTGAATTAACGCTAGTTGTACAAAAGAATATGTACATCCTGAGTCTAATAATGACATAGACTTATAATTTTGGACTTTTATTAAAATGGTCGGAACCTCAAAGTATTTCATTTTGGATAGTTATGAGCAATTGGGTGGGAGTATTGCCGAATTGTCCCTTGATCGTTTAAATCTGGGTTATACGTATCCAACTTTGATTCTCTCCTATTTGTTTGACTATATAATTTCAGGTCATTGAACTTATTCAATCCACTAAAGGTAGGCATTGCTAAACCTGATTGTGTGGGACAACGGTTAGCTGAATGTCCATAGCCTCTACAATTCTTACATTGAGACTGCCTGTATTCAGAACTCGAGGCCTGAGGTGGTCGATATTGCGACCCGTTAGGTGGAAATTTACCCTTATTTCCACAAAATCCTGTTTGACCAATTCCCGCGACTAGCTTCTCCGGAGAGTTTATTTGAACCGGAATTTGAGAAACTTCGATAATTTCTCAAACTCTTCTGGTCAAATTCCCAACTAGAGTTGCCCGTGTTGGGTGGTTCTTGTTGATAAGAACTGTTCTGAAATGATTGTTGTCTGAATCTATGTGGATTTTGGCTCTCTGCATNACTTCGATAATTTCTCAAACTCTTCTGGTCAAATTCCCAACTAGAGTTGCCCGTGTTGGGTGGTTCTTGTTGATAAGAACTGTTCTGAAATGATTGTTGTCTGAATCTATGTGGATTTTGGCTCTCTGCATTAGGATTACTAGGAATGTGGTAGCTATTACCAAAATTTCCGGACCGTTTGCCTCTAAAGAAATATGAGCGGCCACGAAAGTATTTGTTATACGGTTTATTTCTCTGAGTATTATTATCTTTCCGTCTTGGTTCTTGGTTATTATTACGACTGCTATTGTTTTGGAATNTTTCTCTGAGTATTATTATCTTTCCGTCTTGGTTCTTGGTTATTATTACGACTGCTATTGTTTTGGAATGACTGGTTTATGAAGTCATTCTCCCTCTGCCGATCACTATTCGTGAGTGGCGGGAGCTTTGACTGCCGTCCGTAAAACGTATCCTCAGCCGTTAGACACTGATGCACAATTCTACACGCTTCAAAGAGGTCTGCCTTTGTAGTATAAATCATAGTGCCTAATTGTGTGCGAAACGGAGGATGTAGGGATAGCCGAGCTCTTTGAACCGAATNTGTAGTATAAATCATAGTGCCTAATTGTGTGCGAAACGGAGGATGTAGGGATAGCCGAGCTCTTTGAACCGAATCTTCAATATTTTCCTTCGGGTTACATTGTTTGGCGCATCGAACCATGTCATATATAAAGAATTCAATCGACTCGTTTGAATTCTGTTCTCTTGTATATAACAATTTAATTCGCTCATTGGAATCCATCAAACTGTCGCATCGATATATGAATCCTTCTTTAAATTCCTCCCAAGTTCCAAATTCTGCCTGATGGTGATCGAACTATGATTGGTCATCTGGGGAGAGAATTGAGTTCACTAAATATNATAAATCATAGTGCCTAATTGTGTGCGAAACGGAGGATGTAGGGATAGCCGAGCTCTTTGAACCGAATCTTCAATATTTTCCTTCGGGTTACATTGTTTGGCGCATCGAACCATGTCATATATAAAGAATTCAATCGACTCGTTTGAATTCTGTTCTCTTGTATATAACAATTTAATTCGCTCATTGGAATCCATCAAACTGTCGCATCGATATATGAATCCTTCTTTAAATTCCTCCCAAGTTCCAAATTCTGCCTGATGGTGATCGAACCATGATTGGTCATCTGGGGAGAGAATTGAGTTCACTAAATATAAAAATTGATCCACTGTGTGCCCTTGGGCTCGAAAATAGCGTTCCACTTCCGAAAGATAGGCAATAGCAGATGACTGCTTAGGTTTAAAACGCGGAACTGAAACTGTGGAATTCACAGCGGTAATTTTTATATTTTAGAGAGCATTTGCCAACAAATTGATCGACTCTGTTGGTATTTCAGAAGGAATTGAGGTATTATTTTGAACTATGGGTGGTTCAATGACAGGTTGTATGATTGGAGAGAAACTTAGCAATTGTGTAACTGCTTGAATTTGTGAAGTTACGAATTGTTTCATCTTAGCCATTTGTTTGTAAAATTGAGCTTGTTGCTCTAGCATTTGGTTTTGTATCAATGTCATAGACATTTGAAATGTGGTTTGCATTTGGACCATTTGTTCCAGTATGATTTGTATAATCTCACTCGGTTTATTGAAATCCGATTGGGTGAGTTGGGTTTGAATACAATCTATTTGTGATGTACTTTGCCCTGTCACAGTAGGTGTAGACTGATGGGCTCTTATTGGAACTTTTAGGGTAATAACAGGATCTGTTGTTCTGACATCAGCGAAAGAAGTCGGTTCAACTTCGAACAAATGTCGAGTACTGGGATGATTTTTTGGATTA
Source organism: Holacanthella duospinosa (assembly GCA_002738285.1). Taxonomy (NCBI): domain Eukaryota; kingdom Metazoa; phylum Arthropoda; class Collembola; order Poduromorpha; family Neanuridae; genus Holacanthella; species Holacanthella duospinosa. The sequence continues at coordinate 253,328 of NIPM01000198.1, read as the reverse complement.
AAATCCTCATCACCAGAATTAGCACTGAGATCCATNGACATCAGCGAAAGAAGTCGGTTCAACTTCGAACAAATGTCGAGTACTGGGATGATTTTTTGGATTAAAATCCTCGTCACCAGAATTAGCACTGAGATCCATTGTGTTTGAAATCACTGAAGACGCAGATGAAAAACTATTACCACTTCTAGTTATGGTTTGGAATGGGATAGGGTTGGTTTTATTCAACTTCTTATCCTTTGATTTTGCAGAACCGGTGGGTTTAAGTAACTTGGCTGATCTTTTTTGACTGATTTGGGCATAAACATTCACTTGTGGGTATAGTTCGTAATTTCCTACCTAATATGGGAGGATTTACAGTAATCGAGAAATTTTGTAAAATTAAATTTTTGAAATATTTTAAGTTCACTTAACTGGAAGTTAATAATTTCCACCCAATATAAGGGGATTTACGGTAATCAACCAAATTTGTAAAAAATAAAAAATTTCCGAAATATAAATAATTTTGATGGTTTCTCTTTTACAAAAAATGTTAGTAACTTCCACCTTATATGAGGAGATTTACGGTACTTGACCAGTTTTGTAAAAAGAAAAGTTTCCCCAATTTGAACTATGTTAACAAATTTCCCACTTCATATGTAAGATCTTATGGTATTTGGAATTAATTAAATACTTGTGACCATAATTAGTAACATGTGACACTAGGCCGTACTATTCTTACAATTATGTAACTGTAACTAAAAATGTAACTGTACCCAATTTGTGTAGTTTTAGGGTAATATTAGTGTTCATATAAGTGCGTTTAAATTTCCTACACTCTAAAAAATATATTTGCCAAAAAGTCAATTCTGATTGGCTTAAATATATGAAAGTGGGCGTGTTTTGTGCACTCGTATTTATGTAGGAAATTAACATATATTCTGGACCTACTCTAGTAAGAACGGACAATAAGCCATACTATTCTATTCGTAGGTCCAGAGAATAACACAAAACCTACAATTATAACAATATTTTTGTCCTTTTGGTCAATTTGACCGATTAATTGACGACAATTTTACCAAATCCTATTTTCGACACAACCTACTATGACCTACTATGACCTACGCGTATGTAAAACCGATAGCCAAAAGTCGGCATCTGATTGGTTAAATTTAAGGAAAATGGGCGTTGCTTCAGGTCTGCGCTTTTAGCTGTAATTTTATAGCTAAACTCACAAACACTTAAGCCATCTGATTGTAGAACAATCGGGCCATCATATTAGTGACTTAATTACGCGCGTTTGAGGTCCTTGACCTCAACTGACCTGAGCCTTTAAAAATTTTTTAGCAGCACTGCCTTATGCGCGTAGGCTAATCAAAATTACCCTACTTGGCTGTTAGGCCGATTATGCCCTACTAATGGCTTTATTTATTAATTAATTTACTAATTTTAAAATAATTTTAATTAATAAAAAATAATCACACATCTCACCACACGTTTGAAGTATGGATGAATATGTATGAGTGACCTTTGTTGACCTGATGGTGGTGGTGGCCAGTCTCCACTGATCGCCACGTGTAGGGATAAGGTCTTATTTTGACCCTTGACCCTTGTTCTGTGTGGAGATAGGTCACCCAATTCACCAAAAATCAACAAATAATTCAATTAATAATTAATAAATATTAATTAAATAAATAATAATTAAATAATTAATAATATTAAAATAAAATAATAATTTTTCCAAAATGTAAGCCNTATTAATTAAATAAATAATAATTAAATAATTAATAATATTAAAATAAAATAATAATTTTTCCAAAATGTAAGCCGGAGAGAGAGACCCGTCTTATTTAACGGTTGAAATCGAACTGAGTCTGTCCACAGGGATAGACTCTACAACAGGTAAGTCTATATATATATAATAATGATAATAATAATAATAATAATAATAATAATAATAATAATAATAACTATAGGGAGGGTATTGAAAGTGAAAGAAAGGGAAGAAGAAGTTTTGTTGTTGTTGGTGGTGAACGGAAGTCCAGTCCCGTTCACCATGTGCTGAGAGGCCGGGAGTTGTTTTCCCAACAACATGACAGATGCAAAATTGGGCTGACCTGTCGAAAAATCCTGACTTTGCCATACACCATACACCATACACCATACACCTCATACACCATACACCGCATACACCATACATCATACATTATACACCTACATTATACATTATAGCTTTTTTTCGATTTTTTTTTTAAATTTTGTACTTAGAAAATTTTCAAAAAAAAATTTTTTTTTTTTCAAAAAATTTTCAGAATTGCTTCAGAATGGCCTGACAAGGGGCTTATGTGAAAAAATAAGAGAAAATAATTCTTCAAAAAAAAAACTACCTTGCCCCCAGTAAAGTTGGCTCAATGTATAATACGTTCCTGTATATTACGTGTTATACGTTGTATTATACATGGATAAAAAATACGTTGCATTTTTCGTATTTTTTATATTTTTCGTATTTCTAAAAAAACACATTATTATCACTTTACTTAAGTTCACCGCCACTAAGATTAGGACAAGGAGCTTGTCAGTTTCATTTATAATCATATTTACGCCTACGCCTACTGGAAACAACTGAAATGACTTAACTAAATTCAAGCTAGCCTTAAACGGGATTTAAATCTATGGTAGACGATTTATAATCTATGGTGCGTACCATGCATTTAAATCATTGTTGGCGATTTATAATCTATGGTGATGACGTCGTACCATAGATTATAATTCCAAACCATATATTATAATATATGGTATCTCTGCGCAATTTCGCTAATGACCCAGTGACCTCTGACCTCCGGAAAATGTTTTAAATGAAACTTTGAGCATTTATCTTCATTTTGATATTTGCAGAATTAAAATAAACCCTTCCGTTCTCGAGATATTCGAGTTTAAAAAACACACCATGATGGGTAGCCTATTCCTCAAGTCCGTCTGCTTCATAAATTATCTACGTAATAAATTAAATTCAAAAACTTCTGGGACTGATTTTCCTAATTAATTCTTCGAATTTTTTAACTCATTTTTTACTTTTGTATATTAACACTGTATTGGTTAATTTAATAACTAATTTATTATATCGCAGCAATGTATANTTTCTCATTTTTTACTTTTGTATATTGGTTAATTTAATAACTAATTTATTATATCGCAGCAATGTATATTACAAAAAAAAATGTTTTCATTGTTTCAACGCATTTTCTATATATGTTCCCATCCATCGAACACTTGTCGAGAAGTGTTCAAAAAATCCACCGTCATCTCCACAGGAACACTATGATTTATTATGTGATATTACTATTTATAAATGAGTTAATAGAATTCGTCATTGGAATAAGAATATTGATTATGCCTTTAACATTTCTCATTTCATCTTTATCAAGGATTGCTATTAGATAACACATCATTCATTGCTCATTATGCAACACATCACTCATATGATGTATTCATAAATAAGTTGACGCACTCTTTGAAAAAACTATCAGCTAAACCAGTTAATTTTTTCATGGCATAAATTGGTACTAAGTCGATAATTCTCTAAATAATTTTATCACTACTAGCAATAAATGAGATTGGATTCCTTATTTTCATGTACACCGATATATACACGGTTATCAAACTGTTGCTCCATGCTCTAATAACATTGTTTCTTATGGAGAAAAGAGGATTTATTTTTAAACTCGAATATCCTCGTCAATTGTCATCACTATGGATGAATCAATTAAATTTGGAAATAGTGATTAAATCAAATAAGTACTGATTGCCCAATTCACTTTCTTAGCTTCTAAACTGTTGTCGATTTGATGCATGTTGGCTAAGTTCACACCACCTTTTGATTCAACGTGCGCATTAAGCCACCTTGGTCATTTTTTGGGGAAAGGCGGAGAATGCACAGTAAACTAATGTAGAACACACGGTATATAGTGTATGGTGTATGGCAAAGTCAGGATTTTTCGACAAGTCAGCCCAAAATTGCTTACTGTAATACTTGAGCCAACACTATCTTTCATCGCCATGCCTGTTCCCCAAATTTGTTCACACAATTATTAATCCATGATAAACGTAGTATAAACTCTTGTCATGCATTACATGCAATTGGTTTATTACTAAGCCTAATAATCAATAATATCAATAACAATAATATCGCATTATTTACGTTTGAATGTGATACTTTTCTAAACTCTTTCAGACTGATGGCAGATAATATTCCAGAAAATTTCAAGGTTGCAAACATGGATGTGGAACAAATATTTCTACTAGCTCCTGCAAATATTAATTTCGAAGATATTCAAAACGCGATAATCAAAAATTCTTTGAAATGGCAAATATTACACAGAGTACGACTGACGCGTAGGATCAGCACAAAACTTAAATCTGCGTCAACACAGATTTCTCATGAAGCCTGTCGCGTAAGATTCCATACAATCATCTGCAGGCTGGACTTTACTTACTAGTGTTCATATTCATTTTTCTTATTATGTATATATTCGTGCCGTTTAGCTTTTAGTTGTGGTTGTGGCCTCACGTCTCAGGTAAACATTCTCGTCGTTGCCGATGCATACAACAATTAACCACACCGTAACGTGTCTAGAGTAGACACGACACAGTTGTACTGTACAACATTATGAGTAACAGTATNTAATTAACCACACCGTAACGTGTCTAGAGTAGACACGACACAGTTGTACTGTACAACATTATGAGTAACAGTATTGTCTTAGAGGTTAAGTTTAAGCCAAGATGGCAGCCAAAACCTATTTTTGCTCTAAAAAGTACCCTAACCCAACTAGATTGAAGACTCCAAGTATTTTTCACGCACCTAAGAACCTTCTTCTCAATGCATTTTTTGATTTCCTTTTTTTCCTAGTTTGTGAATGTTATGGGAAGATCCATTGAACGTTTTTCAGTTTTTTGTTCACTGGATCTTGCCAATAGCGCATGAACTCGAGATTTCTTACTAAGATAATTTGTTTGGCGGGGAATTCTGCCACGACAATAAACAACATGAAAGCTGAAGTCGATAAGCTGTCGAATAGTTTGCCAAATTAATGGCAAGGATAACCAGGACTATTCAGGTATTGATTCATTTCGCCTGAGAACAAATAAAAGTATTGAATTCCTAGTATTATATCCAACCGGCTTGATGAATTAGAAAAGAAAGATTGCTTGCTCATGCTTAAACTTTTCTGTGCCAAATTTCCTCGTTACTTAAATTCTCTTAGAGCGCAACAAAAAATTTTCATTAAACGCTGAGGATATCTGCTATGAATTGCAGCACCAGTGTTCCCTATTTTAATTTGATAAACTTATTCTAGAATACTGACTGTGAACTACATTTAATTTTTGCAAAATGAAATGAAATCTATGATNATTTGATAAACTTATTCTAGAATACTGACTGTGAACTACATTTAATTTTTGCAAAATGAAATGAAATCTATGATGTCATTGTAGAATTAGAATTTGTTTGTATTTGTCTATTTTTTAATTGTCTAAAGTTGGGTTTATCGTTAATTACGTATTTTTAACTGTGATTCACGTCTAAACACGTTGGAACATGTGTCAAATTGGCACATATGAAATGTGGCATTCTTTACATTTCATTGTATGAAATTGAATTTCATTGAATTCTATTGTATTTAAGTGGAATTGNCAAATGTGGCATTCTTTACATTTCATTGTATGAAATTGAATTTCATTGAATTCTATTGTATTTAAGTGGAATTGAATTTGTAGTGTTTGGTATATGGATTTGAAAATTGGTTTTTATAATTGTATGTTCATAATTGTATGATAGTATCATAATTGTTTCAAATGTTTCAACTGTTTCATAATTGTATGAAAATTGTCTATAATTGCATGTTAATTGTTCATAATTGTCTGTTCATAATTGTGTGTATAAGGATCTTGATCCATTGTCGAAAGGAAGGGTTAATTCTTTGAAGAAATATACTTTTGGAGTTAAGATACCACAGAGGAGGATACGGCGTGGTATCGTACGTAAAAAGCCTTCCGATACGGCAGTGGTATCTTATTGTTGTATCTCCCGTCGTATTGCGTTTAGCCCAGTTCTCTCAAAATCCAAGGATTCTATCGCTGTCCCTTCTTTGTTTGAAAAAATCCTTGGTTAGATTATCTTTGTTTTACTTTCTTTTTAATTTTTTTTTCTAGTTTTTTTTTCATTACAATAATTGGTTTTTAATTAAAATTTATAAACATTTTGACAATCAGGTGAAGAGAAAAGTATGAGTTTGGCGTGGAAGTTCTCAAGTGACCAGATAAATGTAGCATCTCACCGGAGTTTGGAATTTAGGGTGCACAAAGTGAGAGGTAGTATCGTAACCTCTTCCTTATCGTTAACTCAAAAAAGAGATCCACGGGGTTGCAATACCACGGAGATATCACTCTGCACATACAGTCTAATATCCCGTGGTTGTATCCGGGAAAACTTAATTTTATATTTTTTTGGTTGGACTGTGGGAAACTTAACCTATATTATTACTGTGCTTATTATTATTATTATTACTTATTAGTGCTGTTGTTCGGCATTTAAGGTTAGGGTCCTTTGAAAACTAAAATATACTTAGGTTCCATCATTTCAATGGGCACTCCTACGCATAGGGTATTTTCGAAGCAAAAATAGATTATGGTTGCCATCTTAGCGCAAATTGACCCTCTAACAACCTACTTCAACGTAACTAGGTTCGTACAATTGAAGCTAATGCTGATCTTCACTTTAATGTTCTGAAAAAAATCTATCATCTTCTAACAAAGGAAATTTTATTAAAAGAAATTTTTCCAGAGGATAAAGTGGGTTACACCAGTTAAGTCAGGAGCGTGCTTTGATATAAGTTGAAACTAATTTGTTCATTAACAATATGTGGGATTAAAAAAACAATAATACTCTTCGTAACTTTCATATGAAATTACACTCCGCAAATTGATTTTTAGTTCAAATTATTTAATTTTAGTATGCCGAGTGAGATACTTTGTGAGACATACTTTAATTCCAGATACATATTAAACCTNAAATTATTTAATTTTAGTATGCCGAGTGAGATACTTTGTGAGACATACTTTAATTCCAGATACATATTAAACCTATATTTCGGCATGTACTGCGGGATGGTCTTTCTAGACCATCAAGCTTAAAAATTGTGAAGTCTGATAAAAAATTTGCGCTAAAATTCTACATTAAACGAGTTTGTCCAAAATAGCTTACGTGACCTAAACATATCAGTCTCGGCTGCATATGAAACAGTTTTTTTTCTGAATTGAGCGAAGATTACATCAGCTGCTGTGATGAAATTATTTAACTACTGCGCGATGGTTTATTTAGACCATCACTCCTAAAATATTGCGACGTTGTCTCAGTTCAGTCTCCCTTGGGTTTTTACAGCCCTCCTGAGTTTTCCTGCACCCCTCCCGTGGGTGCCCACAGCCCTCCCGTCGGTTTTCGCAGCCATTCAGTGGGTTTCCGCTGCCCTCCCAAATCTTCCCGCATCCCTCCCGTGGGTTCCCGCAATTCTCCCTTGGGTTCCCTCTACCCTCCCGAGTCTTTCCGCAATCCTCCCGTAGATTCTTACAGCCCTTCCGTCGGTGCCCTCAGCCCTCCAGTGGATTCCCGCAGCCCTCCCTAGTCTTAACACAAAACTCCGGTGGGTTCCCGCAGCCCTCCCTTGGGTTCCCGTATCCTCCTGAGTCTTCCTGCAGCCCCCCTTCGTGGGTTTCCACAACCCTCCAGCGGATTCCTGCAGGCCTCCAGTGGGTTCCTAACCACCTAGTGATACCTTGACAACTTTGCTAACGTGATGGTCCAAATGGACCATCATGCAGAGTTAGAAATGACGATAAATGGCGATATTACAAATAGACCATCGCGCAGGAAGGTATGGTACCTTAAAAGGCAGTATATGTCGAGATATACAAAATTGTGTTGTCAGGGTAAAAGAACAAAATTGATATAAAAATACCAAACTGCGGAAACATAACAATGAAGTTCATTCATATTTTTTCCTAATTGAAATAATTTTAAATTGGGATATTTTGCTCCTTATTTATTACAGTTGCTAAGGGAAAACATGTTGGTTGTCCAAATTTCCAAAAACAATTTTAATTTAAATCAAAATTCGAATATTCAAACGTAAGAGTTTTCAAAAACATTAACATTAAAAACATTACTCTAAAACGTGTTTTCTAACACAAGTACACGAGAAATAAACTTTTTTTCTAATTCAAAACTCTACCTAACCCAAAAAAATTGGGTAGGTACAGTTTTCTAAGTTGAAAATTCAGAGTTGCTGATTTGTTTTTTTTAATCCTCTGAGAATTGTAAACTTGCGGACAGTAAGAATTGGTCATAAGATTTCCCGTCTTATGCGAATACTTATTGAGCAGACCTGTTCGACAGCAGTTCAGGGTGTGGAAAAACCAGCGGCAGGTGACAATGTAAGGTGAACGCACGTTAACGGCGAGCGCTTTCTTTATATTGCTTTTTAAATTTATTCGTCACAATTATCAGAGTAACCGTGAAGAAAAGTTGATGGTGAAATATATGTAACAAATGTGCGGCACTCCACGTTTTACGAAATAACGTTTTTATTTGAAGACCTGCTACCTTATGGTTGATAGCATTGCGTTTGGCACTAAATTTCCGTTTAGAAAATGTATTTCCCATTGATAAATGTTAAGAAGTTTAGGCTACAAATGAGTTAAGATGAAATATATGAAACAAAGTGAGACACTGTACGTCTTAAGATGAAATATATATAATAAATGTGAGCCACTCCACGTTTTACGTCAAAACCTTTTCATTTGAAGAGCTGCAACCTTATGGTTGATAGCGTTGGATTCTGCACTAAATTGCCATTCTGAACTTTCCATTGATCTAGGTTAAGTAGCTTAGATTATAAATGAGTTAAGATGAAATATATATAACAAATGTGAGACACTGCACGTCTTACGTCATAACTTGCTTATTTTAATAGCTGTCACCTTATGGTTGGTTGCGTTGGATTCGACTCTAAATTTCCATTCAGAAAATGTATTTCTCATTGATCTAGGTTAAGTAGTTAGGCTACAATTGAGTTAAGATGAAATATATGTAACAAATGTGAGACACTACGTCTTACGTCATAACTTTTTATTTAAAGCGATGCGACCTTATGGTTGGTTGCGTTCTATTCAGCACTAAATTTCCGTTCAGAAAATGTCTTTCCCAGTCATCTAGGTTAAGGAGTTAGGCTACAAATGAGTTAAGATGAAATATATGTAACAAATGTGAGACACTCCACCTTTACGTCATACCTTTTTTATTTGAAGAGCTGCTATTTTATGGTTGATAGCGTAGGATTCAGCACTAAATTTCCGTTCAGAAACTGTATTTCCTATTGATGTAGGTTAAGTAGTTTAGCCTACAAATGAGTTAAGATGAAATATATGTATCAAATGTGAGACACTGTACGTCTTACATCTTAACTTCCTTATTTTAAGAGCTGCGACCTTGTTTGGTTGCGTTGGATTCTGCACTAAATTTCCGTTCAAGAAATGTCTTTCCTATTGATCTAGGTTAAGTAGTCAGGCTACAAATGAGTAAACATGAAATATATGTAACAAATGTGAGACACTGTACGTTTTACGTCATAACTTACTTATTTGAAGATCTGTAACCTTATGGTTGCTTGCGTTTTCAACACTAACTTTTTTTTTCAGAAAATGTCTTTCCCACTGGTCTATGATAAGCAATATAAAAACTTTTGTTACCCAATCGAATACCTCATAAAATTATAACTATTTGAAAATCATGCGAGGCTTGGATAAACATTTCTTTCGTTGATAAGGTGCAAGAACTAGGAAACGTAGGACTTATGCTTGCATTATTTTATATCAGAGTTTATCATATTTCTGAAACAAACGAAAGTACATCTGCTTTTTCGAATTTATTTATAAACTGATACAGATTAAACTCTTAAAATTAATTTTAATAACAAAATTATTCGTTATAGAAAATTCTCATTATCCGACGGAGATCCAGATAATCTGGGTTTCAAAAGTAGGATATCCGAAAAAGGTCAGATAGTCTATGCGACATATTCTTAGTTAAGTATAAACTTAGCAAGTCAAATTTCAATGTTGTTTCATTTAATAATCCTTATTCAAGTATTTTAATTTTGGTCTAATTAAATCGCATTGTGTTCATTGCCAAAAATTTGAGATAGAAAACTGATAATGAAAAAAGAATATTTTCAACTAGCCTAGGGTGGCCCGAGGACACATTTTCCTATTGTGTTGTTCGGGTGAAGCAGTGTGCTATGGTTACCGGTCTTGGATCCGTGCCATTTCTAACTAACAATCTAGCACAGACACAAGAGCTGTTTCTGTTAGTTTTCAGCCCTTAAGCACTTTGACAAGGAATGGAGCCAGACTGCCTGTATCTTCGTGATTAGGAGTCTGGAGCTATGCTATGATATTCAAAGATCCACGCTACCAGACGCCTGAAAAGGTTGTGTACACATGCACGTAAAAAGAGCGGGCCTGGTTCAAGGCAGCAGAAATACGGAAAAGCAAGCCTACGGGATTTCCAGATAAANGCCAGACTGCCTGTATCTTCGTGATTAGGAGTCTGGAGCTATGCTATGATATTCAAAGATCCACGCTACCAGACGCCTGAAAAGGTTGTGTACACGTGCACGTAAAAAGAGCGGGCCTGGTTCAAGGCAGCAGAAATACGGAAAAGCAAGCCTACGGGATTTCCAGATAAAGTCCCTACCCTCTTGATTGAGCGAAAGCGAATAAGTCAAATAAACTTCGAAAAAAAAAATTAGCCGAAGAAATTTTTTCAAATCCAACGCAACCAATCATAATTAGTCTTAATTAATCGAATCCCCAGGAATCGGATTCGATTAACAGTAATAAAGTCAAATGCAGAAAATTCTGATTAATTTTAAATAAATAAAATTAAGGAGATATAAGTTTAAGTTTCATTGTATTATTTTTCTGGGACAGGGTAAGTATGAATTAAAGTTTTTCTGGTAAGTATGAATTAAAATATATTAATTAAAAAATAATAANGACAGAAGTAAGTATGAATTAAAATATATTAATTAAAAAATAATAATTTAATAAACCATAAATTTAAGTTGTAGAAAAGTACGCGGTTTATGTTAAATAACAGGAAATTTTTAGATATGCACAGANGTAAGTATGAATTAAAGTTTTTCTGGTAAGTATGAATTAAAATATATTAATTAAAAAATAATAATTTAATAAACCATAAATTTAAGTTGTAGAAAAGTACGCGGTTTATGTTAAATAACAGGAAATTTTTAGATATGCACAGATGATTAGGATTTTGAAACAGATATTAGAAGGATTTAAGCATTTCATATCTTGACCTTGCAATCGTCCCAGTTTTCATTTGCTACTTTGGAGAAAATAATTAGCAAACAAATCAATCAGAATTATCTTCATTTAAATTATGGTATTCTCTAGACGTTAATAAGAATTATTGCTGTATAAATCAACATATTTCTACAAATGCTAAACATTCCTATATAAAGAGTGAATCTTTCATGTCCTATATTGTTCAAATTTTCGTCAAAATAATTTTACTTACTTGCCGCTTTTCGTGTGCAAAAATTTTTTGCACATGGGTTTTTTCATTTGCAAAAAAGTATACATGCCAGGTAACGGCCAATGGCCAAATTACTTAANCATATTTCTACAAATGCTAAACATTCCTATATAAAGAGTGAATCTTTCATGTCCTATATTGTTCAAATTTTCGTTAAAATAATTTTACTTACTTGCCGCTTTTCGTGTGCAAAAAGTTTTTGCACATGGGTTTTTTCATTTGCAAAAAAGTATACATGCCAGGTAACGGCCAATGGCCAAATTACTTAAAATTACTTTTAACAAATAAAATAATAACTTGTCTGTTGTCATGAAATCAAACTAAACGTCACTGCACTTTGAATCGGGTTGACAAAACTATTCATTAACAGGAGCGTTGTAATAATGTTAGTTAGGATTGCTCAAAAATAAGTTGATAAAATTCTAAACACAATTTGTTGATGGTTATGATGAGCTATTTTTAAGTCATGGATTTCTTTTTGGGCAACTGTAAAGTGCAGCATGAACCATAATGTGGTTATGCTATATGAAAATGAATAACATTTGACAGGAGTGGCCGATTTTTATTATCCACGTGTTAAAATCGAAGATAAGCATTAGAAGGAATATCCTAATTTTTCAAGCGGAATTGGTAATTGGTTACTAAGGTCAAATTGTTGTTAAAGGTGAAGGAGTCTTTTTCAGCATTAGGTTGNTGGTTATGCTATATGAAAATGAATAACATTTGACAGGAGTGGCCGATTTTTATTATCCACGTGTTAAAATCGAAAATAAGCATTAGAAGGAATATCCTAATTTTTCCAGCGGAATTGGTAATTGGTTACTAAGGTCAAATTGTTGTTAAAGGTGAAGGAGTCTTTTTCAGCATTAGGTTGNCAGCGGAATTGGTAATTGGTTACTAAGGTCAAATTGTTGTTAAAGGTGAAGGAGTCTTTTTCAGCATTAGGTTGGCATGGGTGGTTGTTTCAAACATTTCATAGCAGCAAGAATTTCAAATTTGGTTAGCATATGTTGCTATGGATATGTTTAGTAGACAGGAAAATAAACATCCCATACCAACCTAATGGTACAAAATGCTCTTTGACCTTTAATTTCAATTTGAACTTAGCATCTATTGACCAATATGGCTAGGAAAAATAGGATATTTCTTCTAATGCCTAGCTTCAAAGACAACCCATGGATAACAAAAATCGCCACTCCTGTCAAAAGTTATTCAGTTTCAAATAGCGTAACCACATTACGGTTCATGCTGTATGTCCCAACTTAAGAGGGGCCAGTGACGTGCTATAACTTCTCCTAAAGTTCCAAACTCAACGAATTGAATGGGTAAAAACAATAAGGTGATTTCTTAGCTAATATACAAAATCAACATCCGTCAGACCATTTTTTGTACTCCTGGCTCATGTATTCGCTCTCTCACATAGTTTTGAAAAACATTATGATAGGGACAAAAAAAANTTTTTTGTACTCCTGGCTCATGTATTCGCTCTCTCACATAGTTTTGAAAAACATTATGATAGGGACAAAAAAAAATTTATTTGAGTGTACTGAACAATTTGTCCGCGGTACTAAAGAAATTTACAGTGATAAAAATTTTGGATTTGTTCATTTCTATAAGAATTTTTTTTTTTGCATTTTTACAATTTTCACTTTCTTTGGTTGCAGAATTGCAGAATTACTAGGCCCGGCGAAACTCCAATGTTTGACATGGAATTGAGCCCAGAAGCAGGCTCTATCCGAAAGGGTTATTTATTGAAACTTAATTTTGGCAGAAGAAGCTATGAAACTCTTTTTCTAGAACCTATAAAAAACAGTTTACCCAAATGAGCCAAGCATTTGCAAAACTTCTACGTTTGCGAGATATGATTTATCGAAATTTTTTGTTCGTTTCAATACATCCTATATGCCTTGGATGATTCTCTTAATTGTTTTGAATTATTTTAATCACCACGGTTTTGTTAAACTTATTAGGATTATCAGTATCTACTTTGTTGATGAATTTCGAAGATAGGTTACAAGATTAACAATTTCAGATTTCCTTGTTGAATTAGATTTGCTATATTTTAAAATATTTTCATCAATGCAGAGGGTAAAATTTCGATTTCGAGATAAAAAATATACCAGTATAATGTTCTAAAAATTTTGTTACAAGATGGCTAAAAGGCTGTAAAGTCCTCCCATTCAATTAGTCTATTGCAATATTTGCATATATGTGACTGTCTAAAATTATTTATTGGCAGGCCGAAATACAAGCTATGTGTGTCAATTTGTCAAAAGGAAAAGTTTCAAGAACCTTGATAGAGGTTGAAAAATATACCTACTGGACTGAAAGAGAAGAATTATCCGACGAAATAAGAAATAAAAAAGGAGATATGAAATATTCTTCCCAATTGTAAGAAACAAATAACTAAATATACAAATATCGTTTACTATAAAATCAATATATATGTTTGCATATGCCGATATTATCTGACTATTTATAGATACTTATTGTGTTATATAAAATCTGGCAATACATTTTTCAAGTACATTGTGTGCTCTGCGACAAATATTCATATAAAGTAAATCATTGATTTAGTATATATCACACTAAAATACAATTATCTTGTTAAACTATGGATTGGAATTCTCCGATTAGACATTTCGATATTTTTCTCATTTCACTCACAATTTCATTATTGAGGAAGCGGAGCACTGCTAAGAAATTATTCTATTGTCGAAGTCTTTTTCAAGCAAACATACCTAGAGAAACTCATTTCTACTCATCTCATCACATTACATCACTTGCAAAGTTTCCTATCTGAGATTCCTCTGCTTCTCTAAATATTACAATTTCTTCTGTAGCTTTCCGTTTCCTATAGTCATTTTAATGTTTGACTATCTGAATTCGAATTGACCTTAGATCAAGCTAAGTAATTTAGAATATTGGCATGATATGCAATTTATGTTGTCAACTAGATACCTCGAATTATACATTTACAACAATGTTTTACAAATAATGATGAAATATGACCTACTTAAAACTTAACCCTGAAATGCCTTCATCGTCAAGTAGGAAGCCTCCACTTAAGGGGAGAATATGTTTTCAGTTGCTCTCTACTCAAAAAGGTAGTAAAATAATAATGGAAGAAAGCTTCACTTTATTAATTGATATTTTGTACTCAGCTCATTTTCTCACTCTACTCATGAGATGAGTAAAATCTAAACTATAAAGTAGTTAAATAGAATTTAACTATCAAAAACAGGACCTATTCTCGGATTAAATAGCTGTGAATGCTGACCGTGCAAAAAAATTCAAATTTTAACCAAATTCTAGACATTTGCACGAAGACTATATTTAGGATAACAGAATATTTTTTCATAATCCTTAATCATTTATTATATGTTACTACTGCCTTTGAATGAGGCTAGGTTTAGTAAATAATGAACTTTTTTCTTCTTTGGTAATAATAAATAATGATTCTAGGTGTAGATAATGTGACTTTTTGAGGGGAAATGTTCTATATTTAATTTCAATGCCCAAAATTAAAAAAAAAATTAAACCGTACAGATTTGCATTTTCATAATCTAAATTAACAAATTAGCAGCCTTCACATGCATTAGAACTTTTTTTTTTAATTTTGTTAGAGACAAATTGTCAGAAACTTAAAGAAGTCAAGGTGCCACTCTGTACTAAAAAAAGTTACTAAACAACAAAAAAACCAAAATGGCACTATCAAAGAAACAAAGTACCTAACCAAAAGTTAAAGGATTGATTTTTGATTAGATGGATTTAAATTATAAGGAGAGGAGTTTATATAAGGGTTTTGTTCGTGAGATATAAAGAACAAATAAATACATAATATTGGTGAGAAATTATTACCAAAAAAGAAAAAAAAAAGTTCATTATTTACCAAACCTAGCCTCATTCATAGGGAGTAAGGGAGTAGTAACATATAATATTAATAATTAAGGATTATGAAAAAATATTCTGTTATCCTAAATAAAATCTTCGTGCAAATGTATAGAATTTGGTTAAAATTTGCGCGGTCAGTATTCACAGCTATTTAATCCGAGAATACTTTGTATTCTATTCTTTGACACCAACGAATATTTGTCATCACATTCACTCAAACAGATATACGTGAACTTAAGTCAACATCTTTCTGACTAAACCCTTATATTTTTCCCACAGATTACATTTGATTTATGCTGACGCTGCAAATAAAAAGTTCCTTGGTGATCTTACACTAAATGGGACAGCTCCAAAAGAGTGCTGGAACCTTTTCATAACTCCGAAGAGAGATGATACACTAAAATGGAACGTCAAGACCACCAATCTTATTCTTGATTTCGACAGTCAGAAAACTCTCCTGTCGAATAGCGAAACAGGCGGTTTCGAATACAGGCTAACAAAAAATGTCTGTTTGGTATGAGAAATTTCATTGCTATAGCATTTATGATGTACGCGTTGCGAATGTATATACCCGGCGAAGAAACATCAACAATATCATATTGTTGATGTTGGAAACTTTCTTAGATACCGTTTAAATCAATTAATGAAATTGAAGAATAACGAATTAGTTATGAATGAAACTTTGAATAAATTAAGTTTCTTGTTGGCCGTCTATTTTTCAACTTTGTGTAATTACGTTTTGAAAAAAAAAATAATTTTTTTAAATATCTTCATTCTCAATTTAAGAATCAATTAAAATTCTATAGTAATAGAGCACGCATGATATTATGAATATAAATTAACACAGCAATGAATATCAAAATTTATTTCAATTAACCAACGCCCAAATAGAAGTTTGGAATAGCAGGCACATACAAAATGATTTATCTTATTTTCACCCACCTTTCAGCAATATCACTATAAGTGCTTTTCATTTATGCTGACGCTTGCAATAGAGCAGGTTGAATGGTGTGCAACCAAAATACGATTCGCAGATATCAATCAAAAGAGTTATTTTTTGTAATGGAACTCTGTAACGGTGAGACGTGGTGAGTTGATAGAGACAAAAAAAATCAAACGTCAGGTGATATTTCACGACCTATCACTTTTTACTTTAACCTCAATCAACAGAGCACCAGCCGATCCAGCTGTGTTCTTCTCTGCTTCGATTAGAGTATCGCATGACTCTGACTCATAAGTCGACTCACAATATTTTTGAGTTTGACTCTGACTCACTAAAACCAAAGAGTCAGTCACTCTTGACTCTTTAGTATTGAAGTTTGACACTGAGTCGACTCTTTAAGTATCACGGCCTTAGAACATTCATCCCGACTCATAAAATTGCATCAGACATAACTGTCGCCCAATTCATGTAAGTAATGACCGTATTACACTTTTCATCGACTGTTGCCTTTCAATTCTTCCGAAATGAAAGAAAAGATATCCAGGAAGTACAGAGCGTTATTTTTGTTTTATTTGGCCAGACAAAAAAAATCCTACACGAACAATTTTCGTCGGTAAATTTTTTTTTGTGCTCAATGTGTAGTCCATGATATTCTTTAACTAACAATAAGCGCCGTTTCCATGAATCGTAAACATTTTGAACCGTTTCCTGGGAAATATTTATCCATTCCTTTTGTAGTATTTTTCCAAACTCCAGCTATGGTTCTTGCTCTTCGCAAATAAAGCCTCCGTTTGAGGAATTCGAAACCGAAAAAGTCCATGGAACTAGTGTCATGGTTTTTTACAGGTATTTCTGATTTCGGATTCATGGTCATTCCAAGTCTCGTCTTCAAATCTACTGCGTAAGCCGTGGTTTTTTTTTTTGAAGGATGCTCGTGATAAGCACTTTGTCCAACTCGCTAGAGTACTATGAAGCCACAGATTTTTCAAGTAAAGGTTTCAAAACATGCTCAATATAGTAGTCAGAGTTTACCTTGACTATTTTTGGAACTTTGATCAAAGGCACAGTCCCCCGACCAGTCATAGCTTCAACAACCATGAATCTGTCACCAAACTTTTCTTTCTTGTGACAATAATATTTGGGGTCTTGTATCGATAAACTGGTGTAGCAAATCCGCCTCATACCTTCGGAGTCTTGAAGAAAGAAGAGTGCTTCGTCGATTGTTACTGCATATTCGGAAATTTGACCCGCCAGATTCTCTTCCGATTTTCGATGTGGGATTGCTTTAGCGCATGTACCAGGGGCTTCCTTTTAATTTTTTTGTTCAAATCTTCATGGATGGTCTTCCAGACAGTATACTGTGAGACGTTCAAATATTTTGCAATTTGATTCTGGCTCGGTAGATTTTCTCTATCAATTAGAATGTCAATTATACGAATCAGATGTTTTGATCGAATTTTACTGACATGTTGTTTATGCTAAATTTTTGACAAAGAAAGTCCAACTTGCTTGTTATTTCGCCGGTTTCCTATTGAATTCAGTACGTTGGACACTGTGGACTTTGAAATGGACGTACCGAACTTCTTCAACTTATGCACGGTGTCTCGCGCTGAAAATCTCCCTCTGGAAAACCCTCGAACCCGATTCTCAACTTCCAAAACTTTTTTTTGGTATTTAGACCCACTGGACAAAAAGTGGCAATTCTGTTGGATGTAAAATATGTTTAGGAGTTAGAGTTAAAAATTACAGAATTTTAATGTTCGCCGGAGGGTAGCTACAGTGAAGATTAGCTGACCAAATAAAACAAAAATAACCCTCTGTAATTGTACTTGACGAAATACCTAATGCAGAAACATAATCGGGATATCAACAATCAACTAATCCAGTGAATGGAAAAGGTGTAGACCAACATTTTACAGTTGTCAAAGTTAATAATAAATCTCAACAATTTAATACTCTGGTTTCATTTAAAATAATGGCAGGGAACTAAACTTTTGCTTTTAGAGTCAAAGCTCGTTACTCACAAGTCACAACTTATAGTAGCACAACGCAAAAAATTGTCTTGTTTGCTCTTATGTCGATTGTAACAACAACTATAGCAGAAATCCCTTTATAATAACGTCGTTTTCACAAAAAATTCCAGATTTTTGTCCTAAATAAAAACAATCTCAAAGAATTTAGTCATTTAGGGGAGTTTTTTGGTTTGTAATTTTCTATATAAAATTCCTTTAAAATTTATAAGTGCAAGTTAGCGTTGTGTTAAACAATGTTTCATGGAAATCAGGAACTAACCTAACAATGTCAAACCATACAAACATTTTGTTATATAATTTACACACTTCGTCCATGTTTCTTATAACAAAACAATGTTGTTATATCCTATATAACAGCAGCTCTTTTTAACAACGAGATTTGAAGACTCCAAATTGCCATCTGACTCTGGATCCGACTCAACAGTCGACTTTGCTGCTCATGAATCATTGACTCTGACTCACAGGTTAAATACCTATGGGTCGAGTCCCAAAAAATTTAAACTTTGAATCTGGCTCAATAAACCCAAAGAGTCGACTCAGTGAGTCAATGACATTGACTTAGACTGTAATGTAAGTCATTCGATACTTTAGCTTCGATACACTGAAGAACAGCAGTTACAGCTAATGCTATGTTTGAGATATGCTCCATCGCAGCGGCTAAATAGAATTTTTTCGACGTTTTGACAACAGTTGATCATGCCATTATACAAAACGTAGGTTTTTTTAATTGAACCGGGCGTTACATTACCTCTGATTGTACGACCTAATATTTCAAATGGTTGGATATACCTTACCAAGTTTCACTATGCAAAAATAATTCCAAAAGCTTTATACTATTTTGCAGATTCTCAGTTGGTTTTCGAAATTTTCCCTTAAGAATTGTAAATTATAAATCATAATTTGATTTTCCTTGCGAACTAAAAAATAACTATTTAAATTCGTACATAAAATAATTCAGAACGAAGTTGAACTTTTGTGGCTAAATTAACTTTATAGTAGGGGTCTACCTTTTTAGTTTCACACTTTTATAGATTACTTTATTGCACACTTTAATGTTGAAGCGCACATGGGTGTGAAGCTACAGCGTGTGAGATGTTATACAATTCACACTTGAAAATATTTCAACTCTTTCTGTACTAGTGCGCAAAACTGTGAGGAGGAATCGGGTGAGCCCTAATTTTGAAGTAAATTCTTACCTGAGTTTTAGTAATTAAATAATCCAATGCGATAAACGCTATCAATGCGTTATTAATGTCATAAATAAATGCTCATAAATAATAAATGCTATTAAACGTTATCAATGACGTTGATCAAAATCTTTAAAACAATCTAAACGAAAAGCTGAAGTTTTGAGGCACGTTTTAAATTGACGGAGAATTAGATGTTGTAAACAAGTGTGAAAAAAATTATCTGATCACTTTCACACTTTCACACTTTGTCCCGCTGTAGAGTCTCATTGGCAAATTTTGAATTTTGGGGCGTGTTTTCACACATTTGTAAAAAACTTCTGTGAAAGTGCTCAAGTATGAAATTTTTTCGGATGAGACCTGTTTCTCTGCGCTTCTGTAATCGGTTCTTTACGCTTTCTAGGGAGGAGTTTCGCACTTCTCCTTCACACTTCTGTGAAAGTGTGAAAGTGTGCAATATGAAAAGGTAGACCCCNGTTTCGCACTTCTCCTTCACACTTCTGTGAAAGTGTGAAAGTGTGCAATATGAAAAGGTAGACCCCTAGTATTTTTGTGGAATCAAAGTCGTTGGGCTTACATATACTGGGGTACGCAGAAATAAGTACACATTTAGGAAGTGAGTTAGATGTAAGTTAGCATGGAGTGAGATTTTAGTGAGATTTTAGTGAGATTTTAGTGAGATTTTAGTTGGAGTGAGGTTTTAACTCCCTGATTTTTTATGATGCAGTGAACACTTTCTCCATGTGTACTTATTTCTGCGGACCCCTGTATATGAAAGCCCAACGACTTTGATTCTGTAGATTAATTGTTGTTATTACCACTATGTAACTGTATGGATACATTCGATATGGTTTTTTTAAGCTTCTCTCACACCAACAAATCCGCACCTCTCATTACACATTTGCCACCCATAGGAGATGGATAAAGTTACGAAAGTTGTTGCAAGAAATTAAGATTCAAAAAATATTTTTATATTTTGATTTAGAGAAAAGGGGCCAAGATACTCTCAGTTACAAAAGTTGGTTTCATTTGCCAAGCTGTTTCTTTGCCACTTACTTCCGAAATTATGACATGAAATTGTTCTATCGGGAAGCAATTATTGTACAATTAAAATCAGTGTGAAAAGACTTTTGAGGTTTCTTGTTCCCTCATAAAACACAAAATGAACTCTACAAAACTTGCTTCAATGTCCCTGAATCCCGGTTACGGTTGAATTCCACCGTACGGTCTACAACGTTAACATTGAATTTGGCCATAAGGTTTTTAACATTATTTTCCCTTTCTCGTAATTTTAATAAGCTCCTCTGAGATATTCCGTTACCTGATAATGCAAACTTAATGGGCTTTAAGCATGTTGCTCCAATTAGTTATAGGAGAGTAAGTAACAAATTGTAATGAAGAAAAGTTACTCTGAATGAGTCACATTTCTCCGTTACATTTTGTGAAAGGTTTCGCCAAATAAGCACAAATGAAGAACGTTTTCACTGTAAAAAGCAAGAAAAAAAAATTATGGGGATGGAAANGTTTCGCCAAATAAGCACAAATGAAGAACGTTTTCACTGTAAAAAGCAAGAAAAAAAAATTATGGGGATGGAAACCCATGATCTAATTTTATTCTAACTCACATTCAGCTCATGTGTACTTATTTCTGCCGCAGAGGTATTTTCACTCTTTCAGGTCAAGGTCAACAACCAATTTCTCATAAGCTAATATAATCCGTGTGATGTAAACGAGTTGCAATATGAAAAATTTGCATAGGGAAAAGTTACTTCCCTAACCATTGCGAACAACTTTCTTAAAGGTCATTTCATCCCTTTTAAGGTAACGGAAGATCTCAAAAGAACTTAGAAAAATACGAAATTGGTAAATATTCTTATAGAGAATTAAAAAATTTTTTGTGGATTTCTAATTTCCCAAACATTTTAATTGCACAATAATAGCCTCCCGTTTGTTCGATTTCAAACACTAATTTCCAAATTAAGTTATAAAATAAAAAGCTTGACAAATTAAACAACTTTTGTAACTGAGTACCCCTTTCACTAAANCGAATTAAGTTACCAAATAAAAAGCTTGACAAATTAAACAACTTTTGTAACTGAGTACCCCTTTCACTAAATCAAAATATAAAAATAATTTTTTGAGTCCTACAATTCTTGCAACAACTTTTGGAATTTTGTCCATCTACTACGGGTGGTAAATGTGTAATCAGAGGTATGGATCTGTTGGTGTGAGAGAAGCTTAAAAAACTATGTCGAATGTGTCCATATGGTATGATGATTGCAGATTTTAATTGAAGAAGTGTCTGGTAACTCAAATTACCCTAAAGATGTAATAAGTTATGGATATATAGATGCTGAATATCCTAAAAGCGGAACGTGAGTAAAAATTCATAAATTTGGAGGAAGGAGTTATACATTGAAAAATTGAAATGTTGTGTTGCATAGAAAACACATTAGAATCAACAATACGATAGAGATCGAAACGCTGGTTTACTATAGGAAATTATTCTTTAGATGACACTAATAAGTATCTTCAAATTTAGAGAAGTATTCATATGGAGATGCACTTGGGAATATAAAGTCGAGGCCATTCGGAGATAAGATGCACCATCACACAGTGCCAATGACCAAAGTTCGGCAAAATAGAGGTTTTCCGTGCACTATGGCTCATAGAAATTATTTGGAGGGAAACGCATAGGGAAATTATTCTACCTGAATTGAGTAGGTTTATTAGTATGATTTGATCCAAAATCAAGAAAAAAATGAAAACTTCAATGAATATTATTTTAGTGACATATCCAAAAAAAAAATCCGTACTTTATAGAGTAAAAAAGCCACACTATAGAAATCAAATACTAATTGTAAAAATAGTAAACACAATGTACCTAACTCTAAGGGACAGGAATCCTATCAAAAATTACAAATTAACCTAAAACATGAAAAGAATCAAATTCAGAAAACTTATTCATTACTTCAAGATTTAATCATATACATAAATCCAACTGAAAAGGTTTGGAAAAACGTCAAGCTTAGCGTCTGGAAAAAATGTTAATCAGGTCCTGAGAAAAATTGTAGCTGATGCGAAACAGTAGTCGGAAAGATGCAATAAGTAATAAGGCCTCAACCAAGTCTAAATTGTAAAATGGTAAACGTTTGTAAAATTTGTCGAAGCTTTCAAAGCTAATGATGGAAAAGCTATAGCCTAGAGAATCAATAAAAACAGAAAAGTGGTTTGCAGGAAAATGTTATTGAGGCGTTCGACACATAGGTATGTGAATTGAAGTTTAAATCATGAAAGTTGATGAATTTGAGTTAGCCGATCACTTTCACCATTCAATCCCAGGCATGGGAGGTTCAATTGATACCTCTATTTGAGGACTATGAAGGTTAGAAATACCTTTCAAATCATGCTAATCATCATATTCAATTCATGATGAATGATTTCGTAATGCATTTCTTTCAAAATAATTTGTATGAGGCGGATAAAACCGGAAACCTCCCTTTTCCGAACTTTAATCATTGGTAATGCGTGATGGATCATTACGAGTGGCCTCGACTTTAGTTTAGTTAAAGGACTTATTAGTATGCGAAAAAGTTCAACATGTCAAAGCCAAAAGAGTCGACCGTCTTTTATTTTGTAGACGAGCTCTTCTACGCAAGTGCGAAAAATTTAGCAAAACTGCGAACTTCACTTAAGTTCAGTATACTCGAACAGTCTGGCTCAGCCGGGAAAAATCCCGTCCTGACCGGAATATCTCCGTAGTCGGTAAAAATCATGGATAATAAGTGCGGGATATTTTTGACACATCAATCAATTCCATATTTTTGATACCATTTTTAACATTATTATTTAATTAAAATGATAAATAAAGATATTTGAAAAAAAAATTAATACAACAAATTGGTATTTTTGTATTGATATGTACCATCTCTGGGAGAAACCCTTATTGGGCCAGGAAAATTCCCGGTCCAACTCATTTTTGGACTTTTTTTTACAAGCATTTTACCCGGCCCATGTTTCGGATTTGTCAGGACTTGAGCCGGGAGTTTTGTCGACTGAACCAGCCTGTAAGAGATAAATGATTAAAACGTGCAGAATATACACACAAAGGTCGGCAAAGCGCGGATCCCCATCTGGTTCCGTTCCGCTCGTCGGGCTCATCCAATTTATACCAAATATGTGCAGTATACAATATTAAGTAACAAAAATTGTTATATTATGTTATATATTGTTTATATTATACGTTGTGATGAAATTCAGTATTAAAAATTTAGTTTCGCAGAATTAACAAACTATATTAACATTAACGAATCATTAGATCCAACCTAAACGAAAAGTAATGACTGCACGAAAAGTAAAAACGAAATTCTTCGAACACTCATAAACCGAATAAAAATAAATAAATTTAACATAAGTAAATAAAATTTAGACACAAATTCCTTTAATCAGGACCGCTACTGTGCCAATGACTTTTTTTTTAAATCACCGTTTTTTGTACAATGTTGGTACCGGTTGGACAGATTCAACAAACCTCTTTTTGAGACATAATTTTTTTTACCCACCAAATGCGTACCTCTTACTTCATATAAATACCCAGTGATGGGCAAAATTCCCGGAGTGCATTTCGATATCATTATACACATTCATTATTTTCCATGAGTCAGTCACTACCTCTGGGAGTCATGACAGATTTCCTAAACTTTGGAGTTGACTTTGAGTAAGAGTTATGACTCAGACTGTGGAGTTGCGCAAAACAAAATAGGTAAAATAAGTGCTATATTAGCGCATGTTGGAAAAGAGTCATCATTTGTAAGTGGGAGTCGGCTCCAAGAGTCATGACTCTGACTCCCAACGGGAAAGGAGTCAGGGTCATCAAATGAAGTAAGAGGTACGCATTTGGTGGGTAAAAAAAATATGTCTCAAAAAGAAGTATGTCGAATCTGTCCAACCGGTATAACTTTAACGGTTGACAAACTACTAGCAATGAACAAGTTGAAGTAAGGTACATTTTTAAATTTAGTATTTACAAATATAGAATAAATGTTTTAATATATATTTTTGTCATATCAAAAATTTTCGCATTCATCCTAAATTTGTAGTTTGGAACATCGAAAAAGTTTGCATTTGGCGTTGATGTATTTAATATTTTTTGTGTAAGCTTGAATCTCACATTTCGTTACTGTATGGTATTAATTCTACAAAATAAGTTTTGTTGTATTAAATTCTTCAAAATGTTTGGTCATACCAATTTTGTTGTCTAAAATTTAAAACGCATTTGTCAAGAAATTTTTCATTGCATTTGAAATTTGTCTACGGTATTTATACGGAATATTTTAATTTTTTCTTAGTTATTACGTTTTGCACATTTTTGGAATAAATTGGGTGAGTCACCTGAGCTGAGCGCAAGCAAGTGGAATTCCACTTTTTGCCGACAATTGGTTCTAAACATTTCACTCGTCACGTCACGTTGTTCCGCCTTTACAAGACTTTAAAAGTCAAATTCGCAGTTTTGCTACATTTTTTGCAGTTGCGCAGAAGCGGCAAATTAATTTTTGCTGGGCGGTAGGCATGGGCGGTAGGCATGGGATTTTTTGCTGGGCGGTAGGCGTCAAGACCCGCTGCCTTACTTCAGCCAAATCATTTAACAATCTAACTAACCTTGCACCGTAGCATTCGCATGTTACTGTGACGTGTTAAAATCCGCGCCCACTGCATTACTTTAACCGTGATTTAGGTTAGTGATGTTGGAAGGTTAGTATTTTTATTGTCGTTAAGTTGTTAGGTCTAGCCAACTATAACTCTATCTGGCTGAAGTAAACACTGGACGCTTGTTGTTACACGTAGTTGTAACACGCCAGTGTAACACTTCACTGCAACAGTGTAATTCCATACCAACAATAATTTTACTAGTCGCACACATATTCAAAATGTTAGATTAAAATTACTCAAATGGTAATCATGTTTCCCCTAAACAAGAATCCGTTGTCAAATTTAAAAAAATTAAATGCAATATGGTTCTAAATTTATGAAATTTATTTCAAAAGCTTTCTTCTAACATTTAAACTAATTCACTTTTCTCGTTCTTTCGTGTTTGTTATCAAACTGAGTAACTTACCACAACAGAATCAAGAGTAAGCGAATAAGGAGGTCTTATCGCCTTTTGATTTTTTCTTTGCAGGAATTTGCGGTTCATCTCCGATTGGCCTCAAATTTAACTGCTTCCAAGTATTTTTTAATAAATTATATTCTTATATAAAGTTTACGCAGGGAGCAGCATCTAGAGTTTGCAATATTTCATGTATTAATGCATTTAATATATCCCATACATGTGTTTGAATTTTATTTGTGCGACTAGCTTTTGGGAGATAAGTAATAAGCTATTAGGATCAACAGCTAAATAACATCGCAGAATGAACAATACAAACGCAGATCCGATATATTGTGATGAAAATTTTACCAAATATGCTCATATAGTTGTGTTAATGACTTTTAATATTTTCAAAGTCGCGGTATTGCTTTGCTTGATTTCCACAGGTCGGTAGTAGGGAGGGCCGTTGGAAGTAGGTAAAATATGTTCCAGTTGATTTCTTCACGGATTCTGAATTTACTCATTTATCTCTCAAAAATGACTCATCAGACATCAACCAAGCGTGTTATAAACATCTTGGCCTCTCCACACATATGTTTTTTTATAGGATTCACATCAAGGACATCAACGGACCAGTCAGGCAGGACGACAGTTACTTCGTAATGACGCATCTAGGATTATACCCACACGATATTCCAAAGCTTTCCGACGATAAAAATTTCAATAGAACATGGCACAGAATTGAAACTGATGCTAAATTTCAACTTGGAGACTATAACTATACAAACTTGACTTTCTTTCAGAAACCCGTAAGCAGTTAAAAATAAATATTTCAATTTTTTAAACATATATTCCTCAAAACGGAACTCTGCTTTATGTCTTGTCGAGTGCCATGTGTTGGTGTGAAAATTTCTTATCTCAATATTATTAATTTCAATATAGTGTACAATCTGTATCAATCTGTAGAAATATGTAATTTTTTTAAAGTCACGCTAGTTGACGGTACCTGATTTTTTCGATATATATATGAGTTTGGTTCCAAGCGAATCGGCCCATTGGGTTCGGCTTAAAAGTTGTGTGTTCAAGATGTAATTAACAAATCTGCCATTGTAGATATAAATTGAGTCTGGAACATCTAAAAGGTAACGAAATTTGAAATCTGCATAAAATTCTGTTTTTTAGAAGGAAGAAAAAGACCAACTTGGTGAAGTTGATACCTTTTGAACTATTTTCTTTGACATTGAGTTATTTGCAGTTACTATAATTTAGTGATTTTCGGAATTCGGAAATTTAGAGAATTAACGAGTCTATCGCCTAGTTTGATGGAGGACTTTTCTGCTAACAATCTTGGCTACTGGTATGGAAGTTATAGGATGAAAAGCTCGTCTGTTTTTTTCTAAGTCGCAAAACCCCTTTAACGAATAAAATTTACAATTCGTATAGATTTCTTGAGTCGCTATTCCCAACATAGTGTCCAGAAAGGACACTGCCATAAGAGGCTGATTTTGTATTGCATTCTCCGAAAACGTTATCTGCCAGGAGAGAGGGTTGAGTTTACGTAACTACTCTAACACAATTTACTGATTTTATTGGTATAAAATTACATTTAGCTAAGCATGGGACAAGAATCCATCTTCTGGTTAACAAATCCTCTAATTAAAAAATACAAATTAAGTTATATTTTATTCAAAAGAAAGCACAAGGAAAGATATAAATTACCTGTTTAAAGCTTAAGTTTGATTGTTCAAATTTGATAATTGTCAAACGGTACAAAAATGCATCCACATTTTTTGACGTTACCATACGCATCGTGTTGGAAGGAAAGTGACCTTTCTCCACTTTCCCTCGCGTCCCTCTGTTTCACTGTCCAGACGACAGACGCCCTCTCGAGGCACCTGAAGTCTGGTTCCCATGCCTTACAAAATCTAGCTTCTTCATACTCCTGGAAATCTGTGATTTCCAGGAGGGCGAAAAACTGTCTCCCCAGACCTTGTCCCATCAATATCTCTCCCAAGACAGTCAATTTGGAATTCCATTTTCCCAATTTACGTCCCGTGATTATTTGACCTCTGACCTAACCCTGCCCCTTTGATAATTCCCCGAACCATTTCCCATACCCATTTCCCTCTAACAATCGATAGATTTCTTTCACTGACAATGGATGTCCACACTACTACATTTCTTACCTTGGTTCAGAATGTGTTGTGAGACACATTGTGGACATAATATCGGCCAGAATTTCTGGTGGTGCCAATANATACCTTGGTTCAGAATGTGTTGTGAGACACATTGTGGACATAATATCGGCCAGAATTTCTGGTGGTGCCAATATTCAGGTCAGTTAAGTGGCTCGACCCTATAAACCTTGTTTCTATCTGTTTCCTAGTATTATATACGCTGTGCTTCTACCTAACCTAGTTTTATGATTCAACCTCGCAACACAACTAATAAGCTGAGACTTTAAATTTTGATGGTTGACTTTGATAACCCAACAGAATGCTATGTACTGTACATATTAATGCCAACACAATAGCTTAAAGGTGAACCATTAACTTGCTAGTTACAGGATTATATTTCAGTAACTTGCATTGGAAAATGTAAGGAGATGAGTGTGATGACCAAGGACGACCAAATTATGCTATTTTTTACGCCAAATTATGCGCTAAATATTTCAGTTTATGCCATTTTATGCGCTGAAATCCGACTCACAAACCTAGTTTTAAAGGTCGTTGGACGTGATTTATTCGCTGTTTGCACGCTATCGCAACTTGACAACCTTAAAGTTGAAAACCTCTACAACCTTTGCGAGTAACAAAGTTGTACCTTTCAAATATAGATTTAACAAAGCGCAACATTTTCAAAAAAAAACATACATTGTTTATACTTTGTGTTCATACTTTGGCTAGAGCATTCAGCGTTATTCCACTCCTCCAATCTTTTTTTTTAATATGGTCTAACTGTCAAACAAATTGTTGAAAATCCCAATGTTGTAATAATCACAGTCACAATAACCATAAAACTGTAATGTCTAAGTTTGAACCTCTTAACTTGTAAACACGTTTAGCCGCTTATTACCTGAAATAACTTTTCTCACCGGTTTGCTACCGAGACTAAAATTAAAGATGTATACTCTGGTATCGCCAGATATGGTGCCGAGCATCGATACGTTATTACGCTGTATTCATTAAATAGTTCGGCATCATTTGATTAACAACAGCAAAATTCCAAATTTTTCCCCAACATTATGCAAATTTGTGCAAAATTATGCAATATTGTGCAAAATTATGCAACATTGTGCAAAATTATGCAACATTGTGCAAAATTATACAATATTATGCAAAATTATGCGCTACTTTGAAATTATGCAATTTATGAGTTTTATGCGGGACAAGTTGGTGTCAATCGTCATAATTTTTCTTGATCCAGTGACACTAGAAATACGAAATAGACGAGCAGGGTTAATTTCGATTATGCAATTTTATGCAAATTATGCATTTGGTNTGACACTAGAAATACGAAATAGACGAGCAGGGTTAATTTCGATTATGCAATTTTATGCAAATTATGCATTTGGTCGTCCTTGGTGATGACCATAGATGTGCTAATGTCCAAAACCAAACCGGGTACGGATTTCCGGATTGTGTCGATTTCTCCTGGGGTAAACTTGACCACAGATAGTGTCATTTATGATTTTCTCTACCACTTAAATTTACAAGAAATTTTTTTACTTTTAACACATGCTGAGACAGGGGCGTACACCTTATACCGAAGAATCTCTGCGTTGATGCTTATGGGTGACCGTAAATCTTACAATTGAACTTAACAGAAGCGTACGTGTTGATTTCAATCGAAAGCTATTGATGTCACTAGCCCCATCACAGTTGACAAATTCTCGCAATTGTTACGCTTTATAAGTCATCACCAGTCACGTGTTAATGGGTATGGTGCCACCCCGGTTGAAATTTGGGCTGATTTATCCCCGGTAAATTCTTGACATACTGAAAAAAAAATTTTATTCGTTCACACTAAAAAAATTCATGAAAACTAAAGAATTTTGTGTACACTAAAAAAAGTTTGTGAAAATTAAAAAAAAAATTGTGAAAATGCAACATATGCGTTAAAGTATACTTGTGCAAATTTTGGACTCATGTNAAAATGCAACATATGCGTTAAAGTATACTTGTGCAAATTTTGGACTCATGTTTTTACACAAGTTGACTTGGAGTAACCCTTCGTTGAAAATTAACAATACTTTGGCTAGGGCATCATGTTCCATTCACTAGAACTAATTTCGAAANGTTTTTACACAAGTTGACTTGGAGTAACCCTTCGTTGAAAATTAACAATACTTTGGCTAGGGCATCATGTTCCATCCACTAGAACTAATTTCGACAAATTTATCCTTTTGTAACTGAAATTTGACAATTTCTCATAAGGCATTTCGATAATCAAACTTCAGCTTTAAATTAGTAATTTATAATTTGGTTACACTTCCTGTTGAATAACTTGTCAAAAATGANCAAATTTATCCTTTTGTAACTGAAATTTGACAATTTCTCATAAGGCATTTCGATAATCAAACTTCAGCTTTAAATAAGTAATTTATAATTTGGTTACACTTCCTGTTGAATAACTTGTCAAGTGTNCCTGTTGAATAACTTGTCAAAAATGAAACGCCTGTTGTATACTTTATTTGTTCGTTGTCGTTGCTACGTCATCGCTTACTCCGTACATTATTTTTTCATTTATATACTTTTTCCATTCGTTGTCGGATGATTTTTTCTCTTTACTTCCTCTGATCGTTGCCAGGAGAATTGCTAGGAGGAAGTATATAACGGACTTTTTAGAAATTTTTGTTTTGCCTTTGCGTCATCGTTGTCTTTCAAAAAAGTTCAAGCAGTGTCTACTTTTCGGAAGAAAAAGGTTGTATTTTGAAATCAAAACAATTGATATTTGAATTTTTTCAACTCTGTTGGCATGGCACAAAAGTTAAAAAAAAAAATTTTTTTTTCAACTTTTTAAAACGTAAAGCCAACACATCGACTAAATAAAATATACAACAATTTTACTTTGTCTGATTGTTGTCGAAACAACAACCAAACAACACTCTGAGAAAGTATATATTGATTCTCTGTTCTTACCTATGACAATTCTCGTGGCAAAGCACGAAAAAAGCAAAGTATACAACAGGCGTAACTATTTGTACTCTTCGATAAATGAATTTAAGCAGAAGATGAATTTTTGCCGTGGAAACCGTATCCTCATAATCAATTTGTGCTGAGTAGCTCTGTGTCAGAAACGTTTATTGTTTGCAAACACATTATAAGTTATGTCTTCTCCGTCCGTCCGTCCGTCTGTCGGTGCTCTAACTCAAAAACTAATTAACGAATCGAAATGCAATTTTCACTAATCGAAAGCTCATGCACTAGGTACGGATAAGTTTGAAGATGAGCCATATCCGTCAACTATGACCTAGTTTTTTATTTTTCTCACGAAACTCAATTTTCGCCTTATGGGAATTTACATAATATATACAGTGAGAATAGCTGGTGAGTGGGCAATGACACCCAAGTTCACACACCCCATCAGAACTGAACAGCATATATGGGAACAACATTTTTCACTAGTACCATTAATTAATATGAGGTTCAGATTTTACACTAGTAGATTGTTAACCTGTAATCTTGCTTTAGAGCGTTAAAAGCAGGTGGGGGGAGGGGGGGCAGATGCCCAAATGCAAAAGGTGTCAAAATTTGGGTTTTGTTTTTGAAGGAATTAATTTTGCTAACTAAAAATTGTTTTTTTCTCATTACTGGAATGGGTCTACCACCACACCTGCGACTAATAGTTATAAAAATTAGTTACCGCTATCTTGAGGATACTTACCAACAAGTGATGGAAAGGTATAATGCCCATCCATCTACAATTAACCATCAAATTCGAAGTAAGATTTTCACCCCTACAAAATGCAAATACTGCACATGCTGAATGACGACGACGTGGATCGGCGATCAGAATTTTTCGAATGGTAACGTGACATGTGCCATAAAAACCGGGATGGACGCGGTGCTTTATTTTCGGTGACGAGTGTTTAATTCATTTAAATGGAGCAGTCAACCGGCAGAATTTCAGGCTTGTAACAAATAGTCCAAAAATTACTTTTACTAAGTCGTAGTTAGTCAGATCCAAATATACTCATCTTGATTAATACTTGAGTAATAATCAGTCATATTGCGATCGCATATTTGGGTGTCGTTCATGATTTTAATATTCTATCCATTATTTTTCAAATTAAATCATTCAGTTCCTAACCTTACGCGCAAAATAGTTGTGCCCGTATATGGTCCATGGGTGGGGTGTGTGAACTTGGGTGTCATTGTCCACTCCCCAGCTATTCCCACTGTATAATTTACATTAATAATAACTAGAATATTTCGATAACCAATTGATGTATCGATATAAGGTTTTCACTACAGGATAGCCCATGCCTCAAACTCCACCCCGCGCTTCCTAACAACCTAACAACTTATCATTTTAACTTCCATCTGTGTAGGTTTGGGTAAGAGTAATTACAGTCAATTTAATGAAGAAAGAAATGACGAAGATATCAAGCTATGGCAATCTAAAACATATCTTTGGCAAGAAACTAGAAGCTAAAAAGGATGAAATTTACATGTAATTAATAACTGTGTACATGAATTAATATTATATATTGCCAAGTAAGGGTGCGTTACCAGACAATTTCGGCATGCTGAAAAGAAAGCTTCAATTTTGGCAGGCCAAATAGTGCAACCTATGAAGTTGAAACACAGTTTAGATAAATTACAGTGGAAACTTAATTGAATTACAACTAAGCAATTGTTTTACCAAATCCCAATAAGTTGCTTGCTCCATAATAAAACCAAGCTCACAGTACTAAAATTCTGAATAGAGATGCCCCGAGTAGCAAAACTCGGCCAATTGCCGAGTACGAGTACTCGGTGTATTGGAGATGGCTGTAGTGAGTACTCGGTCGAGTATTCGGCTTCCTAAGCATATCAGTGGGAGGAAACACTACAGAACTCTGTTCTCTACCATACAGACTTCTGTATGGTAAAAGACAGAGTTCTGTATGCTACGTCATGCGGACGAAGGACAAGTTTGGTTACTGTGAGGGGATAATAGAAGTGAAATGCTCTCGGGTAATAGAAGTGAAATGCTCGCGGATAAAAATCACTGTTTGTTGCTCGACATCTCACACATTAGCAACAACGAATAAATTGAAATTAATAAATTATTGTTCGAACTGTTTCAAGACTGATTGCCTAAGGAATAAATCCGTACTGTATCTGTATAGTTAAGAAGTAATAAATTTTTAATCTGATTTATTAAGAAAAATGATACAAACAACGTAATAATATTTTATGAACTCGTTCCAACCAAAAAATAATCTGAAAGTAACTCCTGCTAAATAAACCTGTACGGAAAAATTCTCCTTTCACTTTATTTTTTGAACTGTGGCTCAAGAATGCCTTGCTATCACACCCATTCACTTGTAATCTATTGACTTTTATCACATAAAGTAAATTTTTCACTGTTATAAGAAATCCAGGTTCAAGTTTTGTCAAATACAAAGTAGTAGAATATAAATTTAACTGCGTTGTGTTCACTGCTGCTATAATAATTATTTTTAGGTTTGTTGAAACCACCTGCTGATAAATAGGTTCTATAAATACGATAGTATTTATGAAATGAAGTGAAAGGAACCAAAATATTGCCCAAAAGTCACCTCTAGTCACCTAAAGAAATTTTAAAATAACAGTATTCAAAGTTTCATATTGAAACTAACAAATGCCTAACTTTTTACACGTCAAAATTATTTTTCAATAATTTGTACTATTATTATGCTATTACCTACCCTATTATAATTATTATGCTGTCCCTAATGATTTGCTGAAATATAAATAATTATTGCTGTTTTAAGNAATAGGTTCTATAAATACGATAGTATTTATGAAATGAAGTGAAAGGAACCAAAATATTGCCCAAAAGTCACCTCCAAAGAAATTTTAAAATAACAGTATTCAAAGTTTCATATTGAAACTAACAAATGCCTAACTTTTTACACGTCAAAATTATTTTTCAATAATTTGTACTATTATTATGCTATTACCTACCCTATTATAATTATTATGCTGTCCCTAATGATTTGCTGAAATATAAATAATTATTGCTGTTTTAAGCGATCTTATAATTCTATGTTGTTTTCGGGATGTATTTTATCACAATTCTCCCCTCACAATTGTGTAAAATCATCATTTCCTGGTTTCTGACATGCGCTATAAAACCATACAGACTTCTGTCTTTTACCATACAGAGTTCTGTATGGTACCTCACTACACTACAGAACTCTGTCTTTTACCATACAGAGGTCTGTATGGTATACCATACAGACCTCTGTATGGTAGAAAACAAAGTTCTGTAGTGTTTCCTCCCACTGCATATGGGGTGTCATTCGATGCGGCTCAACATTTACAGTAAATTTGTGGCGTTTAGCGTCATTTTCTTAACTCAAATTTGATGCCGCTGCACACCTGTTGATTTTGAATTTTGAATTTAACGAACACTACAGGTTGTGTTGGGAATTCATTTCAGTTCAGTGCTTTTTAGTTTTGGACTGATCTGAACTGAACTGGAAAGGATTTCAATAATAAGTAAAACTGAACTGAAATGAAAAATATTGCACTAAACTAGAAGTGATTAGAAAATAGTGAAATCCTGGGCTGAACTGTACTGGGAATATTTTGAAAGTAATGAAGTACTGAAGTTAACTGAAGTGAACTAAAAAACTTAAATTACTAAACTGAAATGACAATTTTTTTTTACAAGTAATAGTACTGAACTGAATTGGACTGAATTTTTTCAGTAAATTGCAAAATTGACTTCAAAAAAGTATAAAGTATATTCTTGTCATATATTCTAATTAAAAAAGGCTGTAAAATTTCCAAGTCAGTTTAGTTATTACTTTCAAGAAGTTTTAGAAATACTCGGTGCAGTTGGCCGAGTAGTGGACGGGTACCATCTTTGAATATTGCCGAATACGAGCACTCGGCAACGAGGCCGAGTATTGCCGAGTACTCGGGACATCTCTAATTCTGAATAGTGGTCTGGTACTTATTAAGTGCAGTGTCCTCAATAATAGCATAATCAAGGTTGCTATGAGAATTATTGAACAACCACTATTATAAGGTTAGACCATAACTCCAATTTTTTTTTTTTTTTTTTTTGAAAAAATAACAAACAATAAAATTGTAAACAAACTTTTTCGAATTTTTTTTATGAGAAAATTCACGTTTTTCAATTATTTCTGTCGAAAATTGTTATATTTGGAAAATTTAAATTTTACGACAACGTTAGTTCCGCGCCGCACTATGCCGTAAGAATAAATCAAATTATACTACTTTTTAATATTATTTTATCCCGATTATCCGATTTACTCTAGAATTATTAAATAATTAATAATTTTTAACTAAAAAAACTGGTAATAATTATTTTATAGTGTCCTTGAGACTCTAAGAATCCCGTTTTTAAAGTGATAACGAGCAGACTGTTTATTGCCATTTTTTAATATATGATGTGATGTCAACTGACAGCGAAAACGGCTTCCTGGCATTGTGCATGTTGAAGTTGGTAAATTGACTTAAGTACTATCTCATGTCTTCCAAGCTGTTTTTTTTTTCAAAAATTCTGGATTTTAATCCAGTTGGATTAATTGATTAATCCCAATTGAATTAATCTGAAAATGTCGATTAAAGATTATGGATTAAAATTTACAGGGTATGGCTGAAGTAAGCAGACAATGGAGAAAGTATAGCTGAAAAAAAAGCGTCTATACTCATCCCCTATCCCATTCCTGCACTTCCATTGTCTGCTTACTTCTGCCACACCCTGTATAATCCGCGTTCATAGGATTAAGGATTATGGATTAGTTTCTTGAAGAGAACTTAGCAGAATTACGGACGGATTATTAATCCTTAATCCGGATTACTAATCCTTAATCCGGATTACTAATCCTTAATCCCGATTGCTAATCCGTTAATCCTTAATCTGGATTATTCCAGCTCTGCTAACCACGTAATATTTAATAGTTCAAAAACGTAACGACCCTAATAGGCCCTAAGCCGTTTTTGTTGAAAGGCGAAGAAAAAGGGCCCGGATTAAAGTGGTTCATGTTGTACGAGTCCCTTCGTACTGGTATTTAAATTTAATTTTAAATTGAAAAAAATAATTAAAATGATTTTAATAGTTTTTAAAAGTAGATAAGATTGTTCAAGTAGATTTAAATATATTTCATTATAACCTTGGAAACGGTCTCAGATGACAACCTGTCATCTGACTTCAAAAAAAAAAAAAAAAAAAATTCGAGGTATGGTCTAACCTTATAATAGTGGTTGTTCAATAATTCTCATAGCATCCTTGAGCACAATACTAATCATGTTACCCTGTTGAAACAGTACAATGTAGGCGCTCTGGTATTTCAATAACTTAATGATGATGAATTCCTTAGCTATAAATTTGATTATCATTTTCTTATCATATTTGTGAAAAATAATAATGTGATGTTTTTAAACAGAAAGACATCTTCTCAGTTTAATCGTTTCCTAAATTGCAATATAGTTTCATTTAGTTTAACCTAATAATTATTATTTGGATTTGAATTCAATAGACGATGAGATTCATTAAAATACTGAGGTTAAGTGTGCTGTTTCAAGTCTTTAGGCGAAAGTTAAGACCTTCAACTCTCATGGAGTTTGTTTTTATTTCCCTTGCTATGGAATGAGTGCGAGTACAAGCAAT
This sequence comes from Holacanthella duospinosa, assembly GCA_002738285.1. Taxonomy (NCBI): domain Eukaryota; kingdom Metazoa; phylum Arthropoda; class Collembola; order Poduromorpha; family Neanuridae; genus Holacanthella; species Holacanthella duospinosa. The sequence continues at coordinate 216,697 of NIPM01000198.1, read as the reverse complement.
TGCAAAACAATTAGGAAAATGCAACGTTATCTTTGATGACGTTGCTTTCTTGAAAAAAATAATTGCAAGATACACGATCCTTTGAGGTTGACCTGTGACCACCAAGGCTTGCAAAAATTAACTTTAGTGGGATAACTTTAGAGGAAAAGTATCGACGTGAGCGAAATTTTGCATATAGACTCAAAAACAACCTCTAAACAATGCTTAAGTTAGTAATTTGATGTGATCGATCCCGATGAAATTTCACCAATATTGAATTGGTTTAAAAATATAAGGAAATTAACTTCTGACTATTGAAGGTAACCACCGTTACCATTAACGTGAAAGAAGGATCTGACCGATGTCACTTGAGTAGTGAGATTAAGTGCAAAGCTATAATATGACCCAAGACTCCATAACTTGCCAAGAAAACTTTCGATGCCCATTTGTCGCAAACAGCGTATCGAAACGCGTGTATCATTTGATCCCGGCATGGCGCAGCAGGACTGATGTACATAATGGCCCTCACAATCAGATATACCTCCGTTGAAGCGCAACACCTTCCCGTTGTCCACTAAGGAATAATCGCAAAATGGACAAACGTGTGATACCATTTTTCGAAGTCATGACTGTTTTCAATGAATGATGTTTGTGTAGTTTGAGGTACCTTTGTATCGTCTATAAATTTTATTTTACACCCCGAGAAAGGTTGAGTTATATTTGCAAGACACCCAACACGGTCGGTATTTATAGTTTAGTAAAATTATAAATTCAGGAGTAGGATAAAGGAAAAGGGTTTTGCATGTTTTCATTTAGTGCTAGCCATGATTAAAATGATGCTTAAGTAAACGGGGGTCAGACTCGATTCCCAGCAGTGGGAGTCCAGTATTCTGAAAATGAAAATAAAGAATGAATTAGATATGAACTTGCATACTAAATCCATCGAGCAGATTAAATTAACTTNAATCAGATATACCTCCGTTGAAGCGCAACACCTTCCCGTTGTCCACTAAGGAATAATCGCAAAATGGACAAACGTGTGTAAAACGGGGGTCAGACACGATTCCCAGCAGTGGGAGTCGAGTATTCTGGAAATGGAAATAAAGAATGAATTAGATATGAACTTGCATACTAAATCCATCGAGCAGATTAAATTAACTTTCGTTATTAAACCTGCTTAAACTGATAGCCTTTCATAAATAGTGGGAATGAATTTGAAGAGGTTGACGAGGGTAGCATGGAAGAATTTCACTGTGACTTGCTCATAGGAGAAAAAGTTTGTAAAAGTTACTCGAGTATTTGAGTAGAGTAACTTTTGTAGAGGTCATTTTGCTGGTTATGAGGGAATATAAGTGGTCACCTTGACCTCTGACTTCTTGCGGTCACCGCAGAGAAAAAGTTTGTAAGCAAAAGTTACTTGTGTCACTGGATTGAACAACTTTTGTGGAGGTCATTATATCGGTCATATAGGGCATGAAATAAATTTTGTATTTAGAAAAATTTCGAAATGGGGAATCTAATGTTAAAAACTTCGAAATTTTCACGGCCCCCTTTATCCAATCATACTTGACCTCAGGAGGTCATCACTCTCTTTTTACAGTAATCCTTATCAACCAGTGACTTACTATCTAGACAACATTTGTAGAGGTCATTTCATCTCTCAAGACCCTGTGTATTGTACTAACACTTTAAAAAGATTCACCCTTTTTATTGGGTCCCCTTTGGTGCAATCCAACCGCCAGGCGGCACTCAACATTTTGCCTTCTCTTGTTAAGAACCTACAGTATGTTAGGTAGCGAAGAAGAATTTTTTTTTCTCACTCTCTCTTAAAAATTCTTCTTCGCTACCTAACATACTGTATGTACCGATCAGGTTATATTAAGTCCACGACCTTTCTACGCATCTCGAAATATATATCAAAACTGTGAATTTTGAGTTTTTATTTTACCGCTCTGCCGCACTACTGTCAAATTGGTTAATGCGACTGTAACAGGTAAAGAATTGGTTTCAAATATACCTTCGTTTTGTTAAAACATTCCGGATCAATTAAAACTTTTGCTAGTGTGTGCAAGAACACATTTTGAGAATGNAACTTTTGCTAGTGTGTGCAAGAACACATTTTGAGAATGTGTTCATATAAATATTTTTACCTGTTTGAAAAAAAAATTTTTTTCTATTATTTTCTAATGGTGATGAACTAAATTAGCACTCGTCATTCCATCAAATATTCTGGTATTAATTGAAATTTAGGAAATGTGTGCTTGAATACATTTTGGGAAAGTATTTTTTGCATGTTTTCGAAATTGTTCCAAAATTAAATTTTTTAAGACTTTGAAAACATTTTTCTCAATTTATTTTACACATTGGTGTCCTGAAGTCACAATCGGCATTGCGTCATTTGACGTCAGTTCAATTTCTACTGTTGGATTGACTTAACCGTATTTTGAGAAAATTAAACACGTATAAAATGTAAATATTTGTAAATAAAATATAGGACTGTTTGAAAAAAAAGTATTCCAAAAAAATACATTTGTAAATCAGTTCAAGAACATATTTCTTAAATTTGAAATTAATCCGAAAACATTTGAAGAATGCCGAGTGCTAATTTTCATTTATTATGTTTTTTTAATAAAACAAGTCAGTTTTTACTTTTTATGAATAATTTCGAAAACCATGAAAAATACATTCTCAAAATGAGTTTATGCACAATCAAGCAAAAATTCAACTTAATCCGAAAATTTTTGACGATATAAAAGTTATTAATTGATCCCCATGNGGACACATAACATGATTGTGAAATTTTTCTAAGTGGGAAAATATTGGGTCCCCTTTGGTGCAATCCAACCGAGACTTGGAATGATATTTTGAGCAATGTTAAAATAAGACAACAATAAAGAAATTGATTCCTTACTTCCGTATTGACCTGGTGCTTTCAAACATCTTCAAAGGTTACGTCGCTAAAATTTTTTAGCAAACTTTCTCAGATCCGCTTATCTCCCTAATGTTAATTTTGGTGACCTCTAGATGTCAAAGGTGAATTTATTTTAACTTCTGTCCTATTTCAAAATTCCTCTGGTAGTCGACCTAAATAGGTGCAAAAATTTGTGCAATACTCAGAAGTTTCCACTTTCCTCCTAGCTTAGATTATGGTTACCTCTGGTGGTCACACGTCAATTTGCACATATTTCTTTATTATTTAAACATTGATTAGGATAGGAGGTAATGTTGAATCTGTGAATTAGAAATAACTATTCTCGGATTAAATAGCTGTGAATACTGACCGCGCAAAGAAATTCAAATTTTAACAAATTCTAGACAGTTGAACGAAAATATTATTTATGATAAAAGAATATTTTTTCATAATCCTTAATCATTAATATTATAATATAATATTATAATGACATAATATAAATATATTATATATTATAAAATATAATACAAATATAACATTATAATATATTATAAATGAATGAATGAGGCTAGGGAAGGTAAGGTTTTTTTCTTTTTTCGTAATATTAAATAATGATTCTTGTGGTATATAACTTGACTTTTTGAGGGGAAATGGTCTATAATGTAATTTCACTCCCAAAAATAAAAAATTTAAACCATGCTGATTTGCATTTTCATAATCTAAATTAACAAATTAGCAAGCTTCACTTGCATTAGCACTTTTTTTTTTTTAAAAATCTTGTTAGCGGCAAATTGTCAGAAACTTAAAAAAAATTAAGGTGTCACTCTGTACTAAAAAAATTACTTAAAAAGCAAAGAAACCAAAATGGGACTATCAAAGAAACACATTACCTAACCAAAGTTATACTTTTTTAAGGGATTGAGTTTATATAAAGGGTTTTGTTTTTAGAATATAAAGAACAAATAAATACATAATATTGGTGAGAAATCTTTCTAATCACTCCGATGGTAAATGAGTCACACTCCGAAAAGCGTTCAGAAAACTGTGTTTGTCGAACGCTGCTTAAAAGGTCTGGTAACATTACTCTTACTTACGTCGCAAGCCTTTGCCGTAGCACTGGATAAATTAGCTAATAATTAGGGTTGCCCCGAAACGGGTAAAATTCCGTTTCGGCCGAAACAGAAACAAAGGGGTAACCCGTTTCTGCGAAGCCGAATCTTTGACCGAAGGTTCGGCCGAAACAGCCAAATCGTGCGTGTGACGTGTCTATCGAATCGGGTTGCCAAGAATATACTTGTCGTCAGGGTTTCGTTATTTTTTTAAGAATAAAACTGTCGCAAAATTATTTCATTATTTTTTGTTTCGGAAACTTACTTTTGATTTCGTATTTTAATTTAAGTTAATTACGATAGACTCACTACTAAACTATTCCCACAGTTTTTGCCACCTGTTATACAGCATGTTTACAAAAAACGGATACTAATGAAAGTTGTTTTCTCTTAAGTTAAGTTGAGACATTTGATGAACAGCGGTAAAAATAAAAAGTGGAGGGAGTGAAGTTAGATGAGGAATTATTCAAAAATAGTCTCATCCAGACCCAAGAACAAAGAAATTAATCATAACTAATTATTCAAAGTAATTAATATCCAACCAAACGGTGCTTCAATCCATGCAACAACTGTGTCAAAGGTGAGCTACAACAATCCATTTGGGTTGGATTTAACCAAAGGGGCCGCAAAAAGAAAAAACTTGGAAAAATTTCAGAACCGTGTTATGCGTCTCTCTTGAGCGACCAAATGACCTCTACAAATGTTGCTTGGAATGATTCGGTGACCAACTATTCCTAATAACATTTTTCTTTGTGGTGACCTTAACTCCAGTTTCCAGTCCAGTAAAGACTTTTGCATTTTACTGTAGTTGTAATATTGTTTGGCATCAGCAGGTAAACAACGGCCTGAACAACTTTTGTATATGTCATTTTGCCACTTACGGGAAAATGGGGTTTGACCTTGACCTGTGACCTCAAGAGGTCATGAGAGAAAAAAATATTTAAGGTAAAAGTTACTCAGATTAGCATCCTGAAAAACTTTTGTATATGTCATTTTATCGGTCACATACTAACATAAAATTGTTTTGTACTTAGAAAAATTTCGAAATGGGGAACCTAATGTTAAAAAACTAAAATTTTCACGCCCCCCTTAGGTCGAATCCAATCACTTTTTACCTCACGTGGTCATCACAGAGACAAATGTCATTAGCAAAAGTTGGTCCAAGGTTGCTATGAGAATTATTGAACAACCACTATTATAAGGTTAGACCATAACTCCAATTTTTTTTTAAACAAAGCATAAACTTGTAAACAAACTTTTTCGAAATTTAATTTTTTTTTTAATTTTTAAAGATTAATTATTCACGTTTTTCAATTATTCTTGTCGAAAATTGTTATATTTGGAAAATTATTTAATTATTTAAGTTTTGTTTTGTTTTGTAAAAAAAAATTTTTTTTTTAATGTGATTCAATGAAAACGATGTTGGAAATTGCAAGTAGAAAACCAGAATTAGAAGGAAGACTCCACCATCGAAATCCACATAATGGTACTTTTCGAGAATTTCTAAATTAAATTAACTTTTTTAAACATAATTCAATACTGAAATCATTATCTAACTTTTGACTGGTTTTTGTTTGATAGTATTTTGTGAAAGATTCTTCAAATTAGTGGGCAACTTATTATTTTACTATTGAATTTCTGATTTAAGTCAAATTGAAGACGAGGTAATTTGTATCAAACAACGGTTGAATCACCCATACCGGGGGCAAGGTATAACAACAATTGGTTAATGATTTTTTTTGATTTTTTCCCCTGTTTCTTTTTTTATTGTTATTTTAGCGAATGGCAATCATGTTACTGGAGAATTATTCCGTCTTTCCTGATTCCACAACAAATTTACCTTTTGCCTTTGAACTACTTTTTCATGATGAACCAGATAAACGTCATATTTTTACAACACGAACAGAAGATTATATGACACATTGAGTTAAAATGTTACAAAATTCAAACTTAGAAGACTGGGTTATATTTGATTATATCGAAAAAATTTTATATAAATAAAATTATTGTTATAATTGAAAAAGAATCAAAATGATTTTAGTAGTCAGTTTTTAAGAGTAGATAAGATTGTTCAAGAAGATTTAAATATATTTCATTATAACCTTGGAAACGGTCTCAGATGACAACCTGTCATCTGACTTCAAAAAAAAAATTGGAGTTGTGGTCTAACCTTATAATAGTGGTTGTTCAATAATTCTCATAGCAACCTTGAGTTGGTTAATGAAACATTCTAAGTAACATTTGTAGAGGTCATTTGGTCGCTCAAGATAGGTTGCTATATCGATACAAGAAATTTTTCAAAGTACATGACCCAAGACGTAGTGACCACTTAAGGTCACCGGAGAGAAATATTTTACTAAGAAAAGTTGTTCAACTACTTATGCCAAACACCATTTGTACAGGTCATTTTACACGTTTTCAGAAATGACCTGACCTTTGACCTCCAGAGGTCACCACAGAGTAAAATGTCATTAGGAAAAGTTGGTCACCAAATCATTCCAAGCAACATTTGTAGAGGTCATTTGGCCGCATAAGAGACACGCATAACACGGTTCTGAAATTTTTCCAGGTTTTTTCTTTTTGCGACCCCTTTGGTTAAATCCAATCCAGGCATGCATAGATGTTAACGGCATACAAGTGCCAAAGTCAAACAAAAAAATTGATCAGTCAACATTAGATAAGAATTATTATAATTATTATTACTGTCGTATTTTTTATTATTGAATGCAGTTTGTTAGATGTTCCGTCATAATTACTTTATTGGCAGCACCTACTGCCTTGAGTTATGAAACGCTAACATTATTTGGGAATTATTATGAAATTATAAAATTTACGTCTATAGACAAATTCTTGCAACAATTTCATCATAAAATTAATAGTGTATGCCAACTTACACAACCTGTGTGTGTCTGCTACCCTATGCCGTTTTTGGTGAAAGGCAGAGAAAATTAGTATCCGCTTTTTTTAAACATGCTGTATAACAAGTGGGAACACTGTATGCCCCTGCTAGATAGGACCATTTTTATTGAACGACAGAAAAAACTAGCAATAGATGAGATGACCGGAAAATGCTGGCGGTACTAAATTAAAATCTGCCTCTCTTATGGCTGGTTACATTATTGTCGGTTAGTCATACAGGCGGTTAGAAAAAATTTAATTATTAGTTATATTTTAGTCGGAGAAAATTAACTTTAACCACAGATTAATTAGCAGAGGGATACTTGACACTTGTAATCACTACAAAGCCGCTAAATCTAGCGGTCATCGAGATAATTAAGGCTGAAGTTGGAACTAGTTGGCTTTTTAACCGACGGTTAACTAACTATGGTGCACGTAGACATTAGACTTTGAATATTGAACGTCGTTCTAGGCTTATGGCTGTGTGCACCATGGTCGGTTAGGTAACCGTGGATTGAAATACCACCTAGTCCTAACTTCAAACTTAATTATCTCGATGACCGATCTATCAAGCGGAATTGTAGTGATTACAGGTGACAAGCATCCCTTCGAGAATTAATCGGTGGTTAAAGTTAATTCTCCAATTTCCTCCGATTAAAATATAAAGATTAAATTTTCTCGAGCCGCCGATAACGAATAACCGACCATGGTACACTTAGCCATTAATGTTAAAACTAGATTTAATGTTACCCAGCTACCTCACCTCAGTCCATTTCTTGTAATTTGACAGCAAGACCAAATAAAATTGAGGTAACTGAAACCAATTTGATTAAATTTTTCGGAGTCTAGCCAGTTACCAATGTTTCGGCCGAAACGCCGAATCAGAGCAACAAAGATTCGGCCCACGCCGAAACACGTAAAAGTACATGATTCGGCGGCAGAAGCTTCGGGGCAACTCTACTAATAATCCTAATTTTTTAACCAATTTATTAACCTTTCAGTGCTTCTTCAACTGATCACTTAATATCACTAAATATTACCGAAAAGATATAATACCACGTGACAAAATTTTGGACATTTTACTTGACGCACTAAAATATATAATGTGTTCATGAAAGAATAAGTGTGCAGAAGTCTAGAATTTGGTTAAAATTTGAATTTCTTTGCGCGGTCAGTATTCACAGCTATTTAATCCGAGAATATGTTATCCTTTTGAAAAAATTAAATTTCGAATTTAAATTTTTCAAATTCAATCCATTCACAAATAAGGCCGTTTTTAACCATTTTTGTCAAATAATTCTAAAAATAAATTTAACAAATATCTGTACATTGTTTCACTTCAGTCGTATAAGCCTAAGCGTAGCTTTACTTTATAATCTCGTTTTCATTAACTTTGCAGTATTGAATTTGCTACACAAAAATAAATGATATCTTTGAATTATTTGGGAACAGAAAGAATCAAATTTTGTCACAATAAGCAACATTCTTTTAATCCTTAAATAGAAAAGAATCTTATCAGCTCCAACTAAACAAAGAAGATGAGACGCATGGAACTTTAGTAACAGCGATAAGCAAATGGCCAACTCNATAAGCAAATGGCTAACTCCTCAGTCGGATAAGAAGGAAATGAGTTATGTATACATTGCTAATAAGGACTATGAAGAACCCAATGATGACGCCTTAGTATGGATACCTGTCGCTTTTCATCCAAAAAATGAATTTATTTCCAATATCAGTCTACTAAATTTAGTGTTCAACTACTTGGAATCAATGAANACTAAATTTAGTGTTCAACTACTTGGAATCAATGAATACTACTTTGGTAAGAGATTTTCATTAAACTTAATAGATTCAACACAAACATGCAATAGTGTTATGTATTATGGCTTTGTTTAAGCTGTCTCTCAAGAAGGACATACTCATATCTTCATATCTGAAAGAACATAGAAAAACACATATGATAGGCAGCAATAGATAGGTTATTTTTAGTTCTTAAGACAAATTGATCATAGTATCTACTCCTGTGTGAAGGATGTGAAAAAGATTAGTTCCTTGTTTTGGAAACTGAAATTCCTTTCCAAAAGTAAGACTTACAGAGAAGCTAAACCGCTACCACTTTTGAAACTTAAATTTTCCTTGGGAGTTTTTCAAGCCTTTTCGTGATTAGTCCATCCAAACTCATNGCTACCACTTTTGAAACTTAAATTTTCCTTGGGAGTTTTTCAAGCCTTTTCGTGATTAGTCCATCCAAACTCATTAATTTTTTCGGAATCGGACAGGGGGATGGAGTACTTCCCACAATATTCCTTCTTCATATGAACAAAACCCNTATTAATTTTTTCGGAATCGGACAGGGGGATGGAGTACTTCCCACAATATTCCTTCTTCATATGAACAAAAACCAATAAGAAAATTAACTGATTCTAAAAAAATTAGAATTTGTAGTATGAAAATGGTGATTTCTGTACAATAGGGCGACCATTTACTATGGTTCTCAATCATCGGCAATGGCAACCTGGTAGTCCGCATATCATTATTCGTTAACATAATCAATTTAAATATTCAATTTTATATATATATTTGCCTTTTGCAGTGTATGGTGTACTTGCCAAATTCAAAAGAAGATGAATATCCTCAATGCGTGGGTGAAATGATAGAACAGGAACGTCTAAATGTGTAAGTTACAGAAGTTTAAATGACGAAACAAAATTGAGTAGCAAACTGTGAACACAATTAAATTTATCNAAATGTGTAAGTTACAGAAGTTTAAATGACGAAACAAAATTGAGTAGCAAACTGTGAACACAATTAAATTTATCCACAAAGGATGAGGTCGTTATTGCACGAGACTGAAGATATTACTTGATAGTTATAAAATATTTGTAAAATGATGAAAACTGTTTATCCTTAACACTAAAGAAAAATTAATTAGCCCTAGTTAACATGAGTATTCCTATTTACATACTTTCTAGTCCTTGCAAAGATTTTGCAGGAATGACAAATCCCCTGTTGACTTCTCAGTTTAATCGTTTGTAGTCCCATGTTCTTGGCAAGGCTAGAAAGTTAACGGNCCCTGTTGACTTCTCAGTTTAATCGTTTGTAGTCCCATGTTCTTGGCAAGGCTAGAAAGTTAACGGTGAGTTTAGTTTACCAAAAAACTAAAATATAAGTGTCAAGAAACATTTTCGCGGAAAATATTGTGTATGGTTTTATGGAATGGTCATCCAAGACGGCAGATCGAAGATAAAATCAGATTGAGAGGAATAAGCAAATCCTTACTATGAAAAATTGAAATTTTAAAGCAGGAAGTTTAAGTTACGTTAATTTGTTGAATACNTGGAATGGTCATCCAAGACGGCAGATCGAAGATAAAATCAGATTGAGAGGAATAAGCAAATCCTTACTATGAAAATTGAAATTTTAAAGCAGGAAGTTTAAGTTACGTTAATTTGTTGAATATCATACAATTCCCACCTTAACAAAAATTAAATGAACCATCAACCCCTAATACACAATTTGAGAGTGTAGGTTATCGGAAATTTCGATAATTTTATTTTATCGTAAATTTAAAATTAGTATTCACCTATAAAAATACGACGATATGGATAAGGAAGACGTGATTTCGTTATTTTATGAAATGGCAGGGAGTTCCCAGAAATATGTCTCCAATCTTAATAATTTTCACAAATCATCGTTTGTCAGCAATATTAAACAACTAATTACAGCAGTACCTAATCACTTAATCTCAAAAGACTTAATTAAATATAAATTTACAAAATATTCCCTTCTTCAGTACTTTTTAAATAATCAACTAAATGAGTGTAGATCAATCGATTCAACCCTTTCCACTTCTCCTTAATTTAAATCAGTATTTTAAATCCAAGTAATTACTACATACTCCTAGTTCCTTTCTTTTATCACCTCGTAGGACGCCGCCCTAAAAAGCCAAACAGTTCCTCCGATATTCCTAAATTGCTAAATTACTTCTGTCATCTGTATCTAATTCTGTATTACCTACATTTTACTCATTTTACTCATTTTACTCATTTTACTCATTTTTACTTATTTTATGATATACGGAATTTATTAATTACTGTACTTACTTTGCTATTATAATTACTCTGGGAATGTAACGACCGAGTACAATGTGTACATAATAGGGTATTTCCATTTTTTAAATAAATAAATAAATAAATAAAATCATCATGCGTAACTGACCATAATTTACAGTTATGCGTTGGAAACAAATGTGTGCCCTACAGGTAGGAGGTCAGCGAAAAGCCTAGTGACCGGATTTTCGCGCGCTATAGGAAAGAACAATTTCATGGCAATGCAAATCTTAGGAGTATCTAATTTTTCTACAAATTTATGTTTCGTTTCCCTGGAACCGCTTAACGACGGGCGATACAGTTTACTTAGATTAGACATTATAATAATGAAAGAGAAATAAACGCAATAGTGGATAATGCATAACAAATTCTTTAAACAAAATTTTTAATTATTTTCAGCTTGAAAATTCCAATGTTAGCTGTGGCTTTAACATTGAAGGAAGAAATATGTGGTGACGCTAAACAAAATTACATTTATATAACTGACTTAGAGTTTCAAGAAAATCTCAAGCCAAAATGTCATAAATTTCTGCTTACCGAAATTGAATGTCTAGAGAAAGGAACAGATGACTATTTGTTTGTCAAATATACTAAAAAAGAATTGGTCTCAGAAAAGGTAATATTTTTCACCATCTTGCTCGCAATATTTCTACAGTAGAAATATTTGTATCATCACCATACATTTCAGAATCTTTATGCCTGATATGTCAATCAATGAAANTCAAATATAATAAAAAAGAATTGGTCTCAGAAAAGGTAATATTTTTCACCATCTTGCTCGCAATATTTCTACAGTAGAAATATTTGTATCATCACCATACATTTCAGAATCTTTATGCCTGATATGTCAATCAATGAAAAATTTAGGATACATTACGGATCTAACATCCAATGTTGTCGATCAGGTCAAATTTTGCAAAAAAGTTGTTAAAATTTATGGGAGAAAAAAAATTTTTTTATACACAGTGTTTTTAGTTTAATGTCACCACCCCTTCATGTCACACTTCAATTATTGTCAACCTGAAGGCTTTCCCCCGGCTAAACTCCATGCTCTCATGTANACCATACATTTCAGAATCTTTATGCCTGATATGTCAATCAATGAAAAATTTAGGATACATTACGGATCTAACATTCATTGTTGTCGATCAGGTCAAATTTTGCAAAAAAGTTGTTAAAATTTATGGGAGAAAAAAATTTTTTTTTATATACAGTGTTTTTAGTTTAATGTCACTACCCCTTCATGTCACACTTCAATTATTGTCAACCTGAAGGCTTTCCCCCGGCTAAACTCCATGCTCTCATGTANTACCCCTTCATGTCACACTTCAATTATTGTCAACCTGAAGGCTTTCCCCCGGCTAAACTCCATGCTCTCATGTAATAAATACTTTGCCTATTGTCACACCTCCTATTATCAACCTCCGCCTGTTGTCATCCCATTTGACGAGCATGCATGGCACATAACCACACTTTAATGGAAACTTTCGGTTCTCAGGACCAGAATATACTTGTTTGTTTAAATGGTGTGGACGATCAATGACCCACTGTTTCATTAACCTATTTGTTGTATTCTACTATGCAATCCTCGATCGTGAAAGTTTTTTTTTTAAAGACTCACCCGCAGTCGCGAGCTTATTCCAATCGCGAGTGTGCTAACCTTCGATGGGCACATGGTTAGGGTTGAGAAAGTTTTAATGATAAGCAACATATGGATTGAAGAACTTTGCAAACAAGTAACGATAGTTTGGAAGCTTCTGACAGGGTAATATCTCAAAGCCATTTCTCTGGCATATTGCAAAAAAGCTTGCTGATTACTTTAAGAAGTAGTTTGCTTTTATAGTATTCCAAATTCAGGTAATAACTTCAAACGCTGTAAAATAAATCGAAATAGATATCGTATTATTGAATACGCCTCTAAAAACAGGAACTTCGCTTTATGTCACCTAATCTTTGAATTATCAATCAGTTGACATAATCGGCTGTCAACTCCGCCTACGGTCAACCGATTTTATGGCTCCCTCGGAGGGTGACTACATAGGGACTGGCAGGATTGATTCAGTATAGCTGGAGTTCATTATATCCGAACATTTCCATGATTGTTCATTATATCCAAATATTTTACTATAAATTCAGCTACGTCGATGTAGAGAAGTACTAGGTGATGAAAATTTGCTTAAGACTGAATACGGTTATGTTCTAATGATAAATTTCCATTTCAAGTAGAGTCGACGCTTCCATCATTTTCTCCTAAACTCCCGCAAGACTAATTTGGGTAAAATTTTGATTGATTTTGCTAAAGTATTTCGGTCCCTCTAATTGATCTAGCTCTTGGCTTTGAAGCTTGTTTCCCTGGGTCCATAGGCTAATTGTGTTGGCAGGTAGTATGAGGTGACTAATAAGTGTTAAATTGGAACTGGTGGATCACAACTGTCTATCAACAAAAGGGCTTTTTGGTTTGATTCCTGTAAGGTTATTTTTTACTGAATACGGAAATTTGAAAAAATATTAAAGAATTCATCCAAGTTTTCTTATTTGCCTTAACGTGCAAAAACGTTTAATTACTTTTAAAGCTTCGTGAGTTTAGAAATATTGCTACGATAATTGGGTTCTACTTTTCGGATCTAGTCACTTTTTGGTACAATAACAAAGTGACACGTTCCATGAATTTCTCCCCACCAGATCGAGTTCTTCTAAGCAACAACGAAAACATTTCGTGGCTGAATTTGACTTTTAAACTGCAGTGTGTTAACTAAAACTCACTTTGAGGTTCCATCATAGTCGTGTGCATAAATGAGCATAGAAACATAAGGAAGAATTTATTCGGAATTCAGACATATTTCATGCGTGTTCACTATAACCGGTCAACATGACTCTCGGGACCGGTAGGTTTGGTTCACTAAAACCGGAAGTTCAGTATAGCCGATCTCTTTATAGCCGGACTACTTAACACATAATCTTCCGTTTATTTGGCAGGGCCGGACAGTGTGGTTTGCTATAGCCGGAGTTCTATTATACCCGGAGTCACTATAGCCGAACTTCACTGTACAAACAACTTACCATCTTTGACCTACTTTAAAATGGCAACAAGTTTTTGGTTATATCCTATTTAAAGCACCAGAAAACTATGTTTAGTACATCGCTGACCTAACCAAATGTTGAAAGTTAAAAACCTAACCCAAAATACATGGAGTTGACACTCAATTAATGAACCTAAGAGGGTTCCTATAATCTAATAAACCACCGTCCGCTGATGGTGTCAGCTGTTTGCATTACAATATTGTTAGGTTTTTATTTTAGATCATTATTTTATATTTCTTAGCTAANTATTTTAGATCATTATTTTATATTTCTTAGCTAAGGATGCATACGGCTGGCTAACATGAGCGGACAGTCCTTTATTCCTACCACATAAGATCCTATAACCGATATGAATTGTAAAAGTTTGTCTGTTATGAGTGGATCAGAGTGTCAGACATTGTCCGTGACGTTTCGTGGTTGGGGCTGAGGATAGAAGTTGTGATCTTATGTCCAAATGCTCGTAACTTTTTTTTAGGTTTTTCGTTGGAAACTCTTGGGAAAATTACTCTAAATAGTTAGTGTAGTAGTGACTTATCCTGACAGCTAACGAATATCTTGTATTTTACCATAAAATTGGTAATATATTCTCGGATTAAATAGCTGTGAATACTGACCGCGCAAAGAAATTCAAATTTTAACCAAATTCTAGACTTCTGCACACTTATTCTTTCATGAACACATTATATATTTTAGTGCGTCAAGTAAAATGTCCAAAATTTTATCACGTGGTATTATGATATCTTTTCGGTAATATTTAGTGATATTAAGTGATCAGTTGAAGAAGCACTCCGGTCATGATTTGAAAGGTTAAAAAATTGGTTAAAAAATTAGGATTATTAGCTAATTTAACCAGTGCTACGGCAAAGGCTTGCGACGTAAGTAAGAGTACTGTTACCAGACCTTTTAAGCAGCGTTCGACAAACACAGTTTTCCGAACGCTTTTCGGAGTGTGACTCATTTACCATCGGAGTGATTAGAAAGATTTCTCACCAATATTATGTATTTATTTGTTCTTTATATTCTAAGAACAAAACCCTTTATATAAACTCAATCCCTTAAAAAAGTATAACTTTGGTTAGGTAATGTGTTTCTTTGATAGTCCCATTTTGGTTTCTTTGCTTTTTAGTAATTTTTTTTAGTACAGAGTGACACCTTAATTTTTTTAAGTTTCTGACAATTTGTCGCTAACAAGATTTTTTCAAAAAATAAAGTGCTAATGCAAGTGAAGCTTGCAAATTTGTTAATTTAGATTATGAAAATGCAAATCAGCATGGTTTAAATTTTTTAATTTTGGGGAGTGAAATTTCATTATAGACCATTTTCCCTCAAAAAGTCAAATTATCTACCACTAGAATCATTATTTAATATTACGAAAAAGGCAAAAAAGTTCATTATATACCTTCCCTAGCCTCATTCATATTATTATAATATATTATAATATTATATTTATATTATATTTTATATAATATATTTATAGTATACCATTATAATATTATATTATAATGTTAATGATTAAGGATTATTAAAAAATATTCTGTTATCATAAATAAAATTGTGTGCAACTGTCTAGAATTTGGTTAAAATTCGAATTTCTTTGCGCGGTCAGTATTCACAGCTATTTAATCCGAGAATATGCATCATTCTTAACTTCTGTATATGGAAACTTCACATTAATAATATTTGTTATTAAGATTAATAAAATATCCTTATTAGGAAACGCTAGTAGTCTCGATCAGACCTCAGTATGGAAGCAAAGAACTCAATAAAGTTGCGAAATATAATGCATGGAAAGTATTTGTTCCGAGCAGAGAACAGAACAGTTTGAGCACTACGAAAACGTAAGTTTGATGCTTTTAGTCAATTCTGAAGAATAACACCACAAGTGGAAACTTGTTCGCTTTTAACCTCCACTAAACAATAAAACTTTTAATAGTAATGAGGTCAACTACATTTCATTTTTGATTTTCTGTTAGAATTAAGATAACGGGTAGAAATTTTTACAAACCAATTTGTGAAAAATTAGTTTACAAGGCAAATTGGATTTTTAGTATGCCGATCCATGAATTTTTTAGTATCCGAAGATATTTTTTATGATCCCGATCCATGATTTACAGGATACTAAAATTGGATCACTATGATGCCAATTTATGATTTTTATACTACCCGAAAAATGTTTTCGTTACCGATCTATGATATTTTTGAAACCCGAAATGGATTTTTGTCATGCCGATTCATGATTTTTATAGTACCCCAAAAAACTTTTATGATACCGATTTATAATTTTTATGACACGTGAACTAAATTTTAATGTTTCCGATCCATGATTTGTGATACCTGAATTCAATTTCTATAATATGGATCCATGATTGTTGAAGACATTATTTATAATAGTGATCAATGAGTTTAATACTCGAATTGGATTTTTGTGATGCCGATCCATGATTTCTTGTGCCTATATCACTTATACCTGTTATTGGGTCGGTCTGGCGACGCTCTTTTGCTATTTTTGCTACACCATTAGGCTTTTGCGATTTATTTGGCTAAAGGGCGAAGTTTAACAATTTTTCTCTGGGATATCGTAAACTTGAATTATTTATTGTTTGAGGCATTCCTATAATTTGATCACTTAGCGATAAAGTTCGCTAGAAAAAATTTTTTGTTGAAGTTACAAACTGGCGACAGCTTTTATTCCTGAGGTCCTTTGATGGTCAAGCGGCAAGACATTATATTATAAACATTGGTTTGCTACACTACCTTTACATTCAATTTAATAAATCTATATAAATCCCAGATTGCTTGTTGACACAAAAGAATCAGTACTCGGAATTGATTGGAATTCAATGCTGAAGGAAAATCCTACGTTCTACAGAGAACGTAATTTGACATCCAACGATATCACTGATATATACAAAGGAGTGAGTAGGACCGACGATACATCACTGTCACGGTTTAAAATTGTCAGCTACACAGAAATTATCGTGTTACCTTCGAAATCAAACAGCTTTAAAGTAAGTGTATTTTATGTATCCTGTCATCATTCATTGCATCCTTCAGTACCAGATCGACTCACTCCATTAACTTGAAATTAGGAAAATATTTTGAAAAAATTACATGGAAATTTTCTACTAGTAGAGGATTTGCCACGAATTATCTGATTATGTTTCCAGTATGGGTAGTATGACATTATGAAATGTCTTTTCACAACTGGTATTAGTCACAAGCGTTTATTCGATTTGACTCAACTTTTGTATAAAGCTTTTTGGTTTGTACAAAAAAATTTCAGCAAACCTAAATTGGTTACTCAGAAATCTTTGAACGGAACAAATGGAAATCGAAGCTCGGATTTTCGGGCTTATACTTTAAAAATGTGTTTTGCATCTACCCATTAGGGAAAAACCACATTACACTTTTTTGTTTTTGCTCCAGTAANATAAAAAAATTTCAGCAAACCTAAATTGGTTACTCAGAAATCTTTGAACGGAACAAATGGAAATCGAAGCTCGGATTTTCGGGCTTTTACTTTAAAAATGTGTTTTGCATCTACCCATTAGGGAAAAACCACATTACACTTTTTTGTTTTTGCTCCAGTAAATTCTTACCGCTTCCCACCTCATAATTACACACAATAGATGAGTAACAAAATAATTCAAATAAATTTTCACTTATTTTAGGAAATAGCCAGTGTTCACATTACCTTCCAGTTTAGCCTGAGCCAGACTCACTGATTCATAGAGTCATGGCTGCCACTAAAATTTTGTACTCGACTCTCTATCATGGCTGACGCCCGTTGTAGACGTAACTTTATTCTAACTCTCCCGTAAATCTTCGCGTTGCCATAACGTCAACCGTCACTCTTAGCGCATTTAGAGGTTGTTATTAGAGCAGAGCTATTTATTTAGAGCAGAGTTATTTTAACGCTAACCTAATTGTTAAAGTTTTCTTCAGACGAGCTCTAAATTATTCTTGCGCTGTCGTAAAGTTGGTTGGCTATCAACTTTGTTTAAGTTAGAGAAAGTGACGGAAGAAGTGAGGCGTTACGGCAACTGTAAATTGATTCTCTAAAGTGAAATATCACTCGACTCATCACCCGAGCAACCGTAGAGTTACAGTGACGTAAGGTATAAATTGAAATTTTAAACATCCTCAGAAGAATCAATCGGAGGAAGGACACCTTAGAGTTAGGTGTACAACGGGCGTGACTCCTTAGCTTTTGGGGGGTCGACTCGGAGTCAGTCATCACTGACTCAACAGTTAGGTAATACAAAATTTGAAAATTTGGCATTCGAAATCAAGACTCCAACTTTTCAGAGCCTCACAATTCTAATCCAAATTTGTAAACAACGGGGGTAGAAAAATTTTCGTTAGTTCACTCTACTATGACACTGTGTTCCAGTAAATTGACATTAATGAATCTTACACCAAATTGAAACATGTTCTATCCCGAGTCGAATGTACCAGAGTTCATTAATGTCAGTCAACTGGACATTAGTTAACTCTAAATAAAAATAAAACCTTAGATTTTATGGCATACTTGTAACTATACTCGAAATGGCTTTTGGCCCATGCTCTTTGCTGGATAAAGCTCTCGAGTAATAAGTTTCCAAATTTTTGGAGGGTTGATAATTTTTTTAATAATGTTATTTTATTATGATAGAAATTTGAAAAGTAATGACACTCGTTAAGAAATCAAGTGACTAGTATGAAAGGGTCAAAAGTTATAACATATTGAAATTTAAATTTTTTAACTTAATTTTGAAACTCACCTGTACTTTACTGTAACGTCTCAGAGATTAGTTACAGAAACTTGGATTTCAACAAATTATAACTTTTGACAGTTTGATCCAAATAATCTGATTTTTTAACTCATCCCATTACTTTCCAATGTTCTTTCATAATAAAATGTCAACCGCAGCCTCATCGATAAAAAATTTATCAATCATTCATAAATGCACAGTTAGCCATTTAGCCGGATGAAAACATTTGCCCGGCTGACTAGCTTAACTGGCCGGTCTGGACGATCTGGACGATTTTTATCTAAACGCCACAACTACATGCGCAGAGGTGGATTGTCTCAATTTTCCAAAGTTATTGTAGATTTTCGTAATCCTTTTCTTACCTCCTTACTTATAAATTCAAATTTAACTAGGTTATAAATTTTCGTTTGGGACATTCCCCCAGAGGTCAAGGATGACCAGGTCACGAGCGCAATTACACTCGAATACCATAAGTTTTAATATATGGTTTAGTATTTAAAACCCTGGTATGACGTCACCACCTTGTACTATTAATCGGCTACAATGGATTATTATTAACCATGGTATGTACCACTATTAATTAGTATTTTTTGAGGTTTAAATCCCGTTTAAGTTCAGATTACCGTTAGGCCGATAGACCCGAACACCAATTTCAAACATTTTAAGCTCAATTGCCGCCTTTGTAATTCGGCCGCAGTGAAATGGGGCATTGTACTATGAAAACAAACTTATGTTACTATAATTTATTGAACATACTCAATTATTTAATGAAAATTTTGTCGTCCAGATCGTCCACTGGACGCAATTTTTAATCCTCCAGATCGCCCGGACGGCAACCAGATCGTCCAGATTGTCTGGTCCATTTCATCCGGCTGTTCTAACACTGCATAAATGGAAAAAATTATTACTCGAGGGCTTTCTCTACTAAAGAGCATGGGCTAATAGTAACTTCTAGTTTGAGTAAAATATTACTGCACTGTATTAGAATTAATTTCCTATTTTCTCTCATCTGCAGTCACCATCAAATATTATTTTATAATTTCAGACTGTCGCACCAGATTTTCAAATTTTGCACTACCTGATTCCGGAGTCAGGATTGTGACTGACTGATTCCGAGGCGACTCCTTAAAATCAAGGAGTCAGTCATGCCAGCGACTCGAGTACAAAATTTGAGAGAGTCAGTCATGACTCACATAGTCTGTCATGACTCCCTGAATCAGTGAGTCTGACTCATGCCAAACTGGGAGGCAAGGTGAACACTGGCTATTTCCTAAATTAAATGAAGAATTATGTTAATTATTTTGTTGCCTATGTATTGTGTGATGTAATGTGGGAAGCGGTACGCATTTACTGGAGCAAAAACAAAAAAGTGTAATGTGGTTTATCCAGAATGATTTGCTGTTATTCAACATTTTCTAATAACATTTATTCCTCATATGACCGAATTTAGTCGATTTTGGACAGTGGGTGGAGATTTTCTGTATACTTGATATTTTGTAGAGTGTGGGAGGAGACGAAGTGTGGAATGACGTCACTGAGTGACGATTCTTACCAGGGAATTATAAGTTAGTTGCAGCCAGAGTAAACAAACTTTTTATAAACAAAAATATTAAATTTNGATTCTTACCAGGGAATTATAAGTTAGTTGCAGCCAGAGTAAACAAACTTTTTATAAACAAAAATATTAAATTTCATTCATTGTCTTCAATTAAATAACTCAGAATGCCTTCCTGTGTTATTTCTACTTGCACTAGTACAACTAGAAATCAAAAAGAGAAAAAATTTACCTTTCATCGTTTTCCAAAAGATCGAAATATGGAAATTCTGTGGGAAAACCGGTGTAAACGGAAAGGAAAACTTAATTTAACTAACGCTGTAATTTGTTCCTTACATTTCTCAACAAATGATTTCAAAATTGATAAGGTAAATGCATTGTTGGGTTTCCCTGAGCACAAAACTCTAAATACCATTGTCATTCTTACCTTGAATTTACCTGGACGGGCTATCAACGAACAGTCAGACACAAAAAGGCTGGGTAGAAGAAATTCGCGAGAACTAACAAAACAATTGATGACAGGTAAACCCAAATATATTTATGCACTGTTCACCTTACAAGTCATGAAACTATTCCTATATTTAACAGTTAATTTTACAACTATTACTGAATTGGAAGGTAATGGATATGGATTAGTGATGGAGACAATAGGAATTGCTGGTGGGTCTAATTAGTCAACTTGAATAATTATTGCTAAACTCCCACTCCCAGCAACTAGAACCTTGAGGAAGTGGACTGAATGTTTTTTTTGCTTGCCTGGTTTTTTGAAAGAAGTTTTTGAATTATTGGCACAAGAAGGGGAAAATATGTCAGAAATGTAGAGCGTTTGTGTAATAAATTTTGACGATATGAATTTAAGATCAGATATCGTTTATGATCGAAACCTAAGACCTCACCTCATGCTCAAGTGATGATTCTAAATGGAGTGTTTAAAAAATGGAGACAACCAATTTACTTTCAATTCGACCACAAAATTACCAAGCTAATTCTGCTACACGTCCTATCAAAAGTTAGAAGAACTGGATTTAATGTTCGAGCAATTGTCAATGACGTTGGGGGTACGAACAGAGAACTATGAAAGGAGCTAAACGTATCTTAAGAATGCACCAAGTTTTCGGACCCCAGTATTGGACAAAATATTTACGTCTTCGCGAATGCATCTCATATGATAAAGCTCTTGAGAAATCACCTACTTGACGGCGGATGGTTCCTTCCTGATGGAACCTTGGTTGATAAAAATTTTTAGTCTTTGATTTTGTTTGATTCAGAGGAAATCAAATTATGTCCAAAACGTACCCAGAGCATTCTTGAAGTTAAAGGGGCAGAAAGAGTGAAGGTGGCTCCTCTGGAAAAGTGTTCTCTCACCATACAGCAACACTTTGTAAGTTTGGTTAAAAAGAACAACCGCAAATCTCAGGTTTTTTTCGCTACCATTGATGATTATTTTGACGTTTTCAACTCGAGAGTTCCATATGACACAAAGCAAGTTATAAAAAGTACTTATGGAAGTCATTTGGAACTTCAAAATAATGCGATTGAAAGGATTGAGGCTCTGGTACGTGGTATTCGTGCAAGGGTTTACTCGAAGAAAAAATTTTTTTTTCGTTACCCGGACTACCTTGCTTCCATGTCAATCATATGAGATGCATTCGCGAAGACATAAATATTTTGTCCAATACTGGGGTCCGAAAACTTGGTGCATTCTTAGGATACGTTTAGTTCTCTGTTCGTGCCCCCAACGTCATTGACAATTGCTCGGACATTAAATCCAGTTCTTCTAACTTTTGATAGGACGTGTAGCAGAATTAGCTTGGTAATTTTGTGGTCGAATTGAAAGTAAATTGGTTGTCTCCATTTTTTAAACACTCCATTTAGAATCATCACTTGAGCATGAGGTGAGGTCTTAGGTTTCGATCATAAACGATATCTGATCTTAAATTCATTTCGTCAAAATTTATGACACAAACGCTCTACATTTCTGACATATTTTCCCCTTCTTGTGCCAATAATTCAAAAACTTCTTTCAAAAAACCAGGCAAGCAAAAAAAACATTCAGTCCACTTCCTCAAGGTTCTAGTTGCTGGGAGTGGGAGTTTCCAAATATTCCTAATTGTGTCATAGGCTGACTTACTGATGCTGAAAATTGCCAAACATTCTCAATGTCTTTTCGTGTCTAGTGGACTTTATGTTTTTCAAGAATTTTTTTGATTTGTGCTCGAGAAAAGATCAGAGATATTTGTTTTTGTAGAAGATTGTTATTTTGACTACTCCTCTTTAATCTGTTTGTTAATTCCGCGACTGCTTTTCAAACATTTTACTTTTTTGCTTAGTTTAAAATTTTCTTCTTTAAGTTTACAAACTCCAATCGAAATCCAGCAGGTTTAATTTCTTCATCTTTTGTCATTTATAAAAATGAAATAGATTTATTAACAGTTCAGCAATAATTATTCAAGTTGACTAATTAGACACCAGCAATTCCTATTGTCTCCATCACTAATCCATATCCATTACCTTCCAATTCAGTAATAGTTGTAAAATTANCACCAGCAATTCCTATTGTCTCCATCACTAATCCATATCCATTACCTTCCAATTCAGTAATAGTTGTAAAATTAACTGTTAAATATAGGAATAGTTTCATGACTTGTAAGGTGAACAGTGCATAAATATATTTGGGTTTACCTGTCATCAATTGTTTTGTTAGTTCTCGCGAATTTCTTCTACCCAGCCTTTTTGTGTCTGACTGTTCGTTGATAGCCCGTCCAGGTAAATTCAAGGTAAGAATGACAATGGTATTTAGAGTTTTGTGCTCAGGGAAACCCAACAATGCATTTACCTTATCAATTTTGAAATCATTTGTTGAGAAATGTAAGGAACAAATTACAGCGTTAGTTAAATTAAGTTTTCCTTTCCGTTTACACCGGTTTTCCCACAGAATTTCCATATTTCGATCTTTTGGAAAACGATGAAAGGTAAATTTTTTCTCTTTTTGATTTCTAGTTGTACTAGTGCAAGTAGAAATAACACAGGAAGGCATTCTGAGTTATTTAATTGAAGACAATGAATGAAATTTAATATTTTTGTTTATAANAGAAATATCACAGGAAGGCATTCTGAGTTATTTAATTGAAGACAATGAATGAAATTTAATATTTTTGTTTATAAGAAGTTTGTTTACTCTGGCTGCAACTAACTTATAGTTCCCTGGTAAGAATTGTCACTCAGTCATTCCACACTTCGTCTGCTCCCACACTCTAAAAAATATCAAGTATANTGGTAAGAATTGTCACTCAGTCATTCCACACTTCGTCTGCTCCCACACTCTAAAAAATATCAAGTATACAGAAAATCTCCAGCTACTGGGTATTAGCAGATAATCTCCATTTTTTTTATTTTTGTTTGAGTGTTATCGCAAACTATTCTATTTAAAATTTAAGATGCAAATGTAGCATGTGATCTATCATTAAGTCTGTTCTTATTTTTGCAGTATCAGTTATCAAAAGCAAATATAAGTAATGGAGTATTAACATTAATTAATTCCAATGAATCTATACTAAAGTGCTCTTCGACTGGGAAGCTAAACAATGCTGGCCAGGCGTTGCTAAACACGTAAGTTTTCCAGCAGTTTAAATATAATGGCTGCTACACTACGTAATGGCAATATTTTGTAGGTTTAATTATTTCACTACTGTAGTATTGTGGGCACTTCCCATTTTTAAAGGGTGACTGTTTGAGACCCCACAATGTGCGGAAATTTGCCGCTAAACTCTGGGAAAAAAAATTTTTTTTCGCTCGAGAATTGCATAGCTGAGTAGTCAAGAAACATTTTTGTAAAGATAAAAATGGGAGCATTGGGGTAATTGGCAGCGTCGTGGAAATTTAATCAGATTGGTCTTATTTTAATCCTAGGAATTCGATGATAAACATTATGGTTGATTAATTTGCGGAGGAATAGAGATCTTTATAAGTGCAGTTTTAGCGACTTCTTAGCATTTTACTCAACAACTCACCTACCAAGGCTGAATTGGACAGTAGAGTACAAACCTGTTTGTTGCAAAACAAAATATTAAAAATAATTAGGACTTACCAAATTATGAAGTGTCGTAGTTTTGGTTTTTTGCTCAAAAATAATTATTTCTGCAACAAAGAATCTTTGCGAAGGTAAAACAAGAATTTTAACGAAGTGCTCTCTAATTATTTAATTGATGTCAACCAAGACACTCATTGCCCAATATGGTAAAGAATCCAGGATAAGGGTATTTGCACATAGATTCGCGATAGCGAATTTTACAAACGCGACGACGATTATTCTGAATCGTGGTTTCAAAGACGAATGTGCAATCGTAGAGTTAATCGAGCTTAATTACAAATAGTATAAGCTACGGTTGCGATTGAAACATTCGATTGGAAGAAATGAGCAATGCAAAACAATACAATGTAAGAAAGCAGAGAAGCAAAGAAAGGGGTCGTCAGGTTCTCTGTTGATTGAGGGAGAAACATACACACGGGTCAGAACCCATTCCTCGAGTTTTTTTTTTCAATTCACCATCGATCACCATTACAGAATGGCGCATCGTCAGAAAACGTGTTTTGATTGGACATAAGGTAATGCAAAACAATGGAACAAACCAGAGAAGGAAAAAGAGGGGTCGACAAGTTCTGTGTTGAGTGAGGTGACACATAAGGGTCATACTCCGTTCATCGATTTGAATTTTTTGTCAACTCACAAACTCTCAATACAAAATCGCGTATCGCCGAAAAAAATGTTTCGAACAGATATGCGCGAATCGGTTCTAGGGATCAAAAAATATCTGAAAATTTATATCGCGATTGGATAAATCGTTGTGGCGAAGCTATGTGAAGATTTTTGCGTCAATCGCGTTTGCAAAATTTGTCATCCCATTTGTAAAATTTGTTGTCGCGACTCTATGCGCATATAGTCTAAGAATTGACGATCTCAGCATACTTCATGCGGTTCGCTTCTGTGTAGTGTTCTCCATGACTGACTCCGGAGTCATGACTCTGACTCTGACTCTCATGACTCTGAGTCCCAGGGTTTTTGGGAGTCGAGCCATTTGATGACTCTGACTCCAACGGTTTTGGGAGTCGAGTCATTTGATGACTCTGACTCCAAGGGTTTTGGGAGTCAGAGTCATGACTCTGGGAGTCGACTCCCAGACTTGGGAGTCATGACTCTTTTGAAACATGCGCACATGGGCATATGGGACTATTTTTTAACAAAATTTATACGCAAATATTATTTCGATAGTTATTTTTACAAAGAAATATTTAAAAAAAAATACGAATTGTTTATTTAACCTGATGAAAGTGGCTTTTTTGGTTTCTTGTTGTCAAGGAAACTTAGAAAATTATCAAACTTAGAAACAAGAAAACTAAATGTATAAAAAAAAGTTCAATTTCAGACCCGATTTTCCATTTTTGTATTATGTAACTCCGGAGTCGAGAGTCATGACTCTGACTCTGACTCAGAGTCGACTCCCAAAATTCAAGGAGTCAGAGTTATGACTCCGAGAGTCGACTCCCAACATTTAGAGAGTCAGAGTCATGACTCTCAGAGTCAATGACTCTGACTCCGGCCAAACTGGGAGTCATGGAGATCACTACTTCTGTGCGCTCCAGATTCGGCGAACTTCAGTTTAGTTGGAGACAACTAGCTAATTTTGTAACTCTCAAAATCCAACCAGGTGGATCAATAAAAAAGTAGTCACAATTTTTTTGTAATAATAATATTTCTGCCGTGAAAACAATCACTAATAGTCGACTAAAAATGTACTTGATAAATTTTGCCGATTTAAAAAAAGTTTACTTGACCAACCATCGCCAAGGGAATCGCCAAACCAACTCAGAATCCCCAACTTAATTTTTGAGAAAAACGGGGACGGATGAGTTGATAATTTTGAAGACGGGGACGGGACGCGGACGGGTGAGTCGAATTTTTGAGAGACGGGGACGGGTGAGTCGATTATTTAGAAAAGACGGGAACAGGGACGGGTGAGTGGATTATTTGGGAAAGACGGGGAAGGGACGGGAACGGGTGAGGATGTTTAGTATGAAAGAAGGGTAAGACGGTTTTTTAGGAAAGATGGGGACGGAGAAGTCTGTTTTCTACGAAAGACGGGGACGGGTGAAGACATTTGTTTTTAAAAGACGGGTGTTATTCAGGGACAGACTTCCAACTTAACTTCATTGGAAATCTAGAAGTAAATTGGGTTCGGAAAAATCGAACCCGGGACCTTGTCTCGAGTACATAGATGTTTCTTCTTTTTAGGGTTCATCTAGTGATGAATAATTACCAATTAGAAATAGAAGTGGTTACTCTACAAGTCAAATTTATTATAGTCTATTTAAGTTTCTATAATAATTAATTGGACAACATTTTATTATTTAACAGTCTGAGGGTTTCAGCAATAAACTAGATTTGAAAATGTTTGTTTCGGAAATAAAATACGAGGCGGTCATTTTTTTAGGGAAAGACGAGGACAACACGGAGAAGCCATTTTTGATAAGACTGTGACGGGGAATTCTTTCATTTTGAAAAGACGGGGGCGGGACGGGGACGGGGCGGGAAAGCCTTTCATTATGAAAAGACGGGGACGTGTTGAAAAAATTTTTTCATAGGACGGGGACGGGACGGGAAAGCCAATCATTATGAAAAGACGGGGACGGGACAGGGTCGGGTATAAAATTTTTTTTTCATAGGACGGGGACGGGGACGGGAAAGCCTTTCATTATGAAAAGACGAGGACGGGACGGGGACGAGTATAAAAATTTTTTTCATAAGACGAGGACGGGACGGGGACGGGGAAGCCTTTTATAATGAGAAGACGGGGACGGGAGGAGGGAAATTTTTTTTAAGCAAAGACGGGGACAGGACGGAACGGGGGAAAAATTTTTTTTAAGCAAAGACGCGGACGGGGGAAAATTTTTTTAAACAAAGACGGGGACGGGACGGAGATGGGGAAGCCTTTTATTATGAGAAGACACGGACGGGACGGGGTAAAAAAATTTTTAAGCAAAGACAAGGACGGGACGGGGGAAAATTTTTTTAAGCAAAGACGGGGACGGGACGGGGACGAGTGACTGGGGTGCCGAACACTGCTCACAATACTCCCACTAATAATTATCATTTGCATTTTAGTGTTTGTGTTCGATGCTTTCGCGCTAGATTGTTTTTCGTCCTTGTTGGTTTCTTGCGCTAGAATTTTTCAACTCGAATGACGGCCACGAGCTATGATGCACAGGTTTGATACCTACGGGTAATTTTCTATCAACCAATTGTTGGTCTCAGATCTATCATAGCTTCCTATGATGCCCAAGGTTGCTATGATAAATTTATGAAAAACGACTTCGATAGGGTTAGTCCATAATTCCACTATTTCAAAAAATTTAAATTTTCCAATTTGTCGATTTCGTAATATGTTAAAATATAACTTTGGGAACGGAGTCAGATGTCGGTCTGACATCCAGCTTCAAAAGAACCGAAATTTGAAAATGAGTCGAGTTATGGACTAACCTTATTATAGACGCTGAGGGATTGTGGTTCCGTCAAAGGGTCATATAGATTGTGATGTCGTTGAGGCAGGAGTTGAGCCTGTGGAGTGGGGTCAGCAGGTCACCAGTAATCAATCAACTTCAATTCGTTTTAATTAAAATTAAATTAAAAATTTGAATAAATAAAATAAAGATTAAATCCTAAATTGAGGAACACAGAGCTGTTTATTCCATTTTGATATGACAACGCTCATATAGCTATCTATATTACATTTAGAAATAATAAATTTATTTTAACATAGGAAGGGTGGCTTTACTTTAACTTTTTAATGAAAGGACTTTAATGAGAGGATTTTAACGAGATGATGGTTTCTTGTAAGGATCGACCGATGCCGATTTTTAAATCGGCACATCGGCCAATTCGGCCATTTCAAAATAAATCGGTATCGACCATTTTTGGCCGATTTTCGTCTCACTTTTTGTTTTAGTTTTAGCGAAACACACTCTAAATATACTAGTGAAAAAATTTATTTAATTATAGTAACGTTGATTGCAATGACAATTCAACTTTGCAGTCGCTTGCAGCTTAGAAATACCATCTCTTGTGTGATGGAGCCTTTGTTATAACAGAGTTAGCGATGGAGAACATAATGGTATTTTCAGTTGAGAATAACGACTGAAATGTAAGTTTAATGTGCTAAGATCGATCCTATTACTGTTAGGCACTTATTTAAAATTATGACGCAATGAAATCGGCCGCCGATTATATCAGTATCGGCCATATTTTTATCTAAATCTACCGAAATCGGCATCGGTCGATCCCTAGTTTCTTGTTCCTGGTGTTGTTGTTTCTTGAGATGAGAGAAACAGCAACACAGGAACTGGGTGATGAGGACGACGCCGAGAGAATTCGAGTTCCAATATTTTTCAAAATTCCTCATAGCAACCTTGATCATGCCCATGATCATATTATAAATTGGCATAAATTGATCATATTCGGACTTTTACTGCTTAGACAGGATCTTACAGCGGGAACGAGTAAATTATTAACTACCAAGTAAAGTTTTTGCCAAGGATTTTGAAAAGCTTTAGCCATACTCTTGTTAATATTTGAGAACTTCAATGTTTGAAAATTAAAAAACTAAAGAAAGTCTAAATAGCTTTCTGTTACTAAAAATAAAATAAGGACACTTATCTCATTCAATTTTGCAATTGTCATCCTTTTTGTAATAGTTCAGCGAAGGTAATGTTCGTGGATTTAGGCAATCGATGACAAATGTCATGATTACGGTATTGAAATCCAATTTCGTAGAGAAATTGATAATTTCACGAATGATGGTCGCATCCCGGTAGAATTTCACACTTTAGCATCCATTTGTAGCATTTCATCTAAACTTTATTGGTGTCGAATATAAACAAATTAAATAAAACTTGATAATTCTATTGCAAAATACAAGTTAAATAGTTGTAAATACATCAATATACTTTCCTGTCTGCTACTGGTGGTACCCAAAATTTTTCTATCTAATTACCTGTTAACATGTGACCTATTCTTTAGAAATTGATGTTGCTTGTAAATTTGTTTTGTTAGCATTAAGCTGCTACCCGACAATGTAGCTGAAAATGTTGTGAGAAACTATTTCAGTGTCGCTAAAGATCAATTAATTTTCATAAAGAATTTGGATGAAAAAACATCAAGCAGTTTGGAAATGAAACTTGAAAGTGAAAATTGGAGCTTATCCAAGTTCCCTGCAACGTTGCCTGGCATGACGCCTAAATTCTTAGCGGGCATATATGGTCAATTTTGCACTTGGAAACATGAACTTGAATGTACAATGTTCCAAGTTCCTACAATGGTACCACATAATTGACTATTTGTTTCATAAATTGTTTTATATTATATATCCTTCACTAGTATATTCTCAAACTATTGACGGAAAGGACGACTCAACCTGAACAGTTTCCAGCTAATGAAAAAAATACCAAGTTTTTAGGGCTAATGAAACCAACGGAGGATGTCCAAGGCAAATCAAAGTTAGCTACATTCCACTATAATTCTTCAAAATATGCTTATAAACTGTTTAAACTAAGAGCAACTACAGTATGTTAGGTAGCGAAGAAAGAAATTTTTTAACTTTTTCTTTTTTTCGGAGGGAAACCTAAACTATTGGTAAGGAAAGGGTTGTGTCTCATGATGCATCCCATGAACCATGCAACATATCTGTGCACATTCAAAGCGTAATCTAGTTCATAATTTGAGATTGGACATTTATCAAAATTGGAAATTTAATACAAAATTTCCAATTATGTTAAATATCCAATCTCAAATTGTCTAATTCTGTCACTCGAGTTACCCTAATTTTTGGGTCAAAAAATACTAGTATTAAAAAATTTTTTTTTCTCGCAAATGTTTTTATATATTTCCGAAGATTTGCTTTCCGATTTAATCTGCGTAGGATTTTATTCCCTCGGAACTATTTTTTATTCATGTAATACTAATGTTTTTAGCCGCGCATTTAATTTGTTCCTTATGTTTAACTAACTGAGATAAATCCATCCATGTTCTAAACGAACAGACTCTAGTGTGAAAACTACCCTCTGCATCCAATTCAAAAGCAAAATTTACCGACTTGAAGAAAGTTTCCACTAGTGTCAACTTTGAAAGTTTCAACTAGTCTTCACCATGACTCACAGTTTGGCTTAGTCAGATTCACCGAATCTCTAAACATTTCTTTGAAAACAAAGGGTGTAAATTTTTTCACACCTAATTTGGTAAAATTCAAAAGGGAAAAAATTTTTGCACACCAATTTCTGAAAATGATTCCGTCACACACAATTTACAATATTGTCGATTAGTTTAGTTTGCAGTTATTTCATTATAAATATCAAGGTGATTTTACGATGTTTGTCGACGTTGCGCTTTTATAAAATGGTCTCCTTCAAAGAGATTCGCTTATGCTTGATGGTAGCTATGTACCAATACATTCATACTATTAGAGTAACTAATTTTTGAGGTTGGTAACTCCGTTCACGGCAATTCGATATTGGCATAGCGGTAATAATTTAGAAGAAACATGTGTATTTGATGGCAGAAATATACCAATGCGGTTATATCATTAGATTAGCATATTTTGGGATTTAACTATCCTGCTCCCGATAATTCGATATTGGCTTAGCCACAATGTAACAGTTAAAATAGAAAATTGTTAATACAGTAAAAATGGCGTTATTAAAAATATTTGTCAATAGCAGCCTGAAAAATTTGGATGGAAAACATTATGATTGGTTGTAAAATAATATTATGAATTTTGTAGATTTTTCCCATTTAGGGAGAACCCCTACCCTAGCATTAGGGATATCATTTCCTAAAAACAAAACTTGACGAATTTTAATGTAAAAGAACAAGAGATTTACAAAAGTTAGGAACTACCCGTATTAGGGCATTATGAAAACTATTTGACAAAAATTATAGTTGATCAATTTGGATGGGAATAATTAGCTTTTGGTGTAAAATTACATCATCAGTTTTGTTGATTTTGCCAAATTAGTAAATATCCAATCCGGGCATTAAGAAAACTATTTGACCAAAACTAAAAAACTTGATCAATTCGCATGGTAATAATTGGGTTTGGTTGTAAAATTACATCTGCACTTTTGTAGAATTTGCTAATTAGGTAATAGAGGCATTCAAATTGGTCAACTTTATTTTTTGATACATATTTTTTATAACTTCCAGATACAGGTACAGTGGTTTTAGTTTAATGTCACTTCCGAGGGAGCCGAAAAGTCGG
Source organism: Holacanthella duospinosa (assembly GCA_002738285.1). Lineage (NCBI taxonomy): Eukaryota > Metazoa > Arthropoda > Collembola > Poduromorpha > Neanuridae > Holacanthella > Holacanthella duospinosa. The sequence continues at coordinate 184,998 of NIPM01000198.1, read as the reverse complement.
TTGACACTAAACAGAGTTGATCATAACCGATTATGTCAACTGAGTGATAATTTAAAGGGTAGGTGACATTAACCAAAGTTCCTGGTTTTAGCGGCACATTTTATTATACGATATATTTTTCAATTTATTTTACACGTTTTAAAGGTTATTACTTGAATTTGGAATACTTTAAAAGCAAATAACTTCTCAAAGTAATCACTCTTATATTTGGAAATTTCACTTGAATTTTTGTGTAGTCGTTCTTGTAACAAATGTCAAAATGACCCAATAGAATTAGTTCATGTGGTACGTCACTCAATCAGCAATTAGAGGCAAATTACGAATCTGACATGCATCATTGACATTAAACTCAAATTTTGCAAAAAAAATTTGGCAAATCTATAGAATTATTTTTGGAGAATTTGACTTGACCGCCACAAATGGTTGCCAGATTCGTATTAGAGATGAATTTTCTGTTCGATTGAAATACTTCTAGTCAAATTTTAGTGGGTTATTTCGAGATTTATTGTAAAAATTAAAAAAAATTCCAGTGAAATTCGCAAATCTTTTGAAAAACTCGTGTTGTGCACTACAGTCCAACTAGTATTTTTGGGACGACTGGAAGTTACTTTTGACCCATGCTATTTGCTGGAGAAAGGGGTGCTCCAAAAATTATTGCCAGTAAGACTCCTTAAAGTAATTTTTTTAGATGATACTGTCTACATGTTTTAGAAAGATTATGCGAAAGTAGAGAGGAGAATTTTTTTAATCAAGTCTCTGTGACGTCTAGAAAAAAAGTTACGATTTATTGAAAATTGTAATTTCGGAACATTCTTTTGGGACAATTTACATGAGAAGTTAGGTGTCCCAAACGAATGTTCCGAAATTACAATTTTCAAAAAATCGTAACGTTTTTTCTAGACGTCACAGAGACTTCATTAAAAAAATTCTTCCCTCTACTTTCGCATAATCTTTCTAAAACATGTAGACAGTATCATCTTAAAAAAATTGCTTTAAGGAGTCTTACTGGCAATAATTTTTGGAGCACCCCTTGCTCCAGCAAACAGGATGGGTCAAAAGTAACTTCCAGTCGTCCTAAAAATACTAGTTGGACTGTAATAATAGATGTTATATCCTTAATCTAGAAAAGATTTACGATCGAGTGAGATATCTTTCATTTAATTTCTTGATGAGAAGTTTTGGTACAATTTTTCCGAAAGTGGGGTGAGAAAGTTATCTTAGTGTGCCCATCTAACACAAGTTTAGCATACTCGCGGTTGGGATACGTCCTCAAATGCTGGTGATTCTTTAAGAAAATAAGCTTCTAAGATTGAGGATGTTGTAGTTTAGGTAAGATACCGCATGTAAATACAACAAATAGGTTAACGAAATTGTTCCTAAAAGCGTCACTGGTCACCCACACTATTTAAACAAACTTGAGTTTATTTTCTGCCCTTAAGAACCGAAAGTTTCCATTAAAGTGTGTTTCCCTGCTTTTACCTGCCCTGCAGGTAGTTCAAATGAGGTGACAAAAGGCAGAGTATTTATTACATGAGAGAATGCAGTTTAGCCGGGGAAAAGCCAACCAGTTGTCATAAAGCGAAGTGTGACATGAAGGGGTGGTGACAGTAAACTAAAACCACTGTATTTCCTAATTTGGAAAAATTTTCAAAATTGATTTTGCCAATTCAGCAAAGATCGTGTCCGGGCATTATGAAAAATATTTCCCAAAAACTAAACTGTTACAACCAGTTCAAGTTTTTTGCCATCCAAATTGGTCAAACTTTAATATTTAACAAATATTTTTCATAATACCCGGATGCGGGTATTTACTAAACTGGCAGTATCTCAAATGTTTAAGATGCGTTGTGGTACGAAAGTAATTGCACCAGATAATTATCAAGTTTAAAATGACAGTCGACCTAGTCTCAAATTTACCGTTTTATATCAATTGTGAGTTGGGATTGATGTTATTGTTGAAAAATTATGTAGTTCGTGCTGTCCCTTTGTCTCTGCTAAGAACAGTTGGTACTTCAAGTAACAAATTCATTTATTTCGCCACTTCCGGAATTTTTGGTGATAAGGTTTAGGCTGGTGGTGGTTCTACAATTATTTATGAATATAGAATAAAATTAGATATGTTGCAGGTATCCGATTTAGCGGGTACCAGGAGCGAAGTTGGTTGCGTTACCCGCTACCCGCCAGAAAAACCCGCTTACCCACATTTTTTAATTTTTAATAAAATTATTTTAATCGCCCGAGTTTCACAACTTGTTATCATACGTAAAGGTAGTTACAACACACCATTATAGCTGTAGGAGCTATGAACTATTGTTTGTCGATGGCAAGCTAAATTGTATAATTTTGAGTGAGAACATACGCAAGAAAGATTTCATTTAATATATACAGTTCAAATATTTCAAGTTGTGATGAAGAAACCCTAGTATCTCCCCATGACAAGTAAGGAGAAGAATCCGATGCTTTTTGTAAATAATTCCTTTTCCTGAGAAAAGGCGTTCACTAATTACCAAGGACGCCTATTTTATGCGTGAAATTTAAAAATATTATTATATATAGGTCATGTGTGGTATATGTGAAATTTTTTGTCACTTTTCTGAGTTTGACTCAAAAAATATATGGGAATAAAGGTTTTTCCTAAAAAAAATTTTTAACAAAATTTTTTCAAAATACGATTCTCTATCGCTGTATGCATTTTATTCAATTAATTCATCTGTTCGGACGCCTGGAGCGATTTATTTGCATATGCGAAACTACTTTCACAATTAACAACAAAAGTGTGCTAATTGTGAAAACTAGGTGTGGTAATTGTGAAAAGTTAGATAGAATTAATTTACGGTCATTTCAACTTAAACTTTTTTCATAAAGTGATAGAGAATATCATACTGATGTTGATAGTGAAAACTAGAACATGATCCGCTTTTCTGGCTATTTATGGGAACCTTCTAAGTATTTATGGAAACCTCCAAAAATTAATGGTTGAAATATTTTGAAACCCTATCTCTTAGCATGTCTTTCCTCGTCCCTTCGGTTTTTGAGAATTTTGAGTATAAAACTCAAGTCGTTGATCCCATGCCAAAAGCATTGGGTTTTTTAAATTTCACAATTGCCACACGTTTGAGGATTTTGTGTGGTAATTGTGAAACTTGAATAACTAATTCAAAAATTAATAAATAAATAAAATTTTTTCGGAAAGTCAATCTAGTACTTCTAGGCTATCGATTGACAAAAGCTCAAAAACTTACAATGAATGCAGCAGCTGCAGTCTCCAACTTTCCAACAGTGCTCCAGAACTCTTCAATTGGAATTTTTTTTTACTTTTAGTTTTTGTCAATTATTAATTAAGTTTTATGAAATTTAAAAAAATTCCAACTGCCCAAGGATAGACAGATGTATTGTCTATATTTTCAAAAAAAAAACTCCCACAAAAGTCTCACTTAACACAATTTTTTTAAACTTTTCACAATTACCACACTTTCACAATTACCACACTTGACTAATTTACAAAAAATTAATAAGCATTTACAAAAAAATTGTGCGATATTAAGTTTGGTGTTTTAAAAGCTTATATTGTTCTTCTGATGCACATTAATACCTTCAAAAAAATTTATCTGCATATATATGATATGATCACCCTGGATGTTCTTTTAACGAAAATAAGTTGAATTTGAGCCATGAATTTCAAAAATTTAGTATCCCTGACAATGAAACGCATATTGCTAGATTTAGCCAAACTTTTAAAATAAAATTGGTTAAGGAAAATACGCATTAGTTTGTTTTTATGAATAACATTTCTGTAATGCTTTAAATGCAATACGCATGGCAATACCCGCAAGCGGGTACCCACGGGTAACGGGTAGCAAGGACGAGGGTACCCGTTACCCGCATTTGTTGCGGTTCCTGGAACAGCAACACCACAAAACCAATTCACTAGTGCAGCGTATCGAAATAAATGTATGTCCTCCTTATTCTTAATAATATAAACTTATTCCATACAAGTTTCCGAAAGACATCCCAGATATTTTTCTGGAACACTCGGTTGGAAAGTTTGGTATCCGGCAGCAAAGGAAATTTATTTAAAATTTTAGCGTTAGTGAAGTACCGACTAATGGATTTTGGGCAACAAGTATAAGGAAACGCAGCCAAACTTATAAGCACATATCTCCCTACAACAAACATTATTATACCTTGCCAATCGCACCTGCAACTTCTAATAAGTAACAGTAAATTACGAGCACCCAAACCTTTTACATATCTGCTCAATGTATGGGTATGGCACATATTGTTATATGAATATATGTAAGACGGAAGAGCTCCCTCCATAGGTAATACGGCACAAATTTATACAACCACGTTCAATGTTCTATTCATCTCCTTGCTGGAAGAAAAAAAATNCATAGGTAATACGGCACAAATTTATACAACCACGTTCAATGTTCTATTCATCTCCTTGCTGGAAGAAAAAAATTTTTTTTTTTTTTGTAATTTGTATTTTAGGTTTGTAATGGAACTAAGGCCTATAACTGAGCAAGAAAACTCGCCACCACAAACGCCAGAGGCAATTTGTCAGAAACTTCAACTTGATCTTATTCCAAAAAGTAATGAAGGCTGTTGGTTGAAATTTATTGTTGGAGAAGAAGTTTACCCAAATCCAAAGCAGGGAAATGAAAGACGAATCAGTGGCATTGCAAGAATTACTCTAGATGAATCAGCGGAATTTGTAAACCTGATATTTAGTGACATTTCAATGAGGGAGGTATTATGACTCTAGCAATAATTTCTGTTAAAACGCAATTCTCCATGTTTGTTTTTATATATTGTTTTAGTTCTCCCTTCAATTCATAAAGAAATTTAAGAGTCCATGCGAAATTTGGGCTAGTGTTGCGAAGTATACGGTTCTTACCAAACATGATGAGAAGTCCTACAGGTTAGTCAACTGTGCGCCACAGGACCACAGCAACATGGGAAGCTATTTTTGCAATGCACTATCTTGGAGTGACCAGTGTTTTTATGATCTTGTGGAATATTCTATGCACCACATAATCATAACAACATGGGTTGATATTTACCCCTCTCTTTGTGGTACCTAGGAAAACCAGTCCGACTGTCTTTTGTTTTGTAGGTTAGCTCTTCTACGAAATTACTACTATTTTAAACATTCCTGGACTCAGTATTCGACATGGGCTGAACAATTTCAAATTCTATTCAATGAATTGTATTCACAATGTTGGAATGGTTTTAATTTTACTTTATATCTAGCAAGATGTCGAAAGATTTTTATTAATTTTTAATGACAATAAGTTATTGAGGCTCTTCCCGTTGCACATGAAAGAGCTTATACTTTAAGAAAGTGTAAGTATTGTGGCGCCAAATAAAAATCTTGGGAGTTACCTATGAGAAAAACAATTTTTCAATAAGGACATGTAGAATTCAGGCTGTAGCAACTAAAAACTACGTGGATTTTTTAATTAGAGTTAGTTGTTTTTGAAGTACTTAACTAATATTTTAATTTAGATGATCAGAAAAGGGGTTTCCAAAGTAATAATGGGCATATAAGTTATAAGAACTAGAAGGTATGGTTGATTAGTTAATTTTGGTTTAAAAGCAAAGCAGGGAATGGTGAAATTGANTAGATGATCAGAAAAGGGGTTTCCAAAGTAATAATGGGCATATAAGTTATAAGAACTAGAAGGTATGGTTGATTAGTTAATTTTGGTTTAAAAGCAAAGCAGGGAATGGTGAAATTGATCACCTTCCAACTCAAGACTAGCAAGTTGCAAGTTGCCATATTGGAAGTATTCCGTATAAAGCATATGGTTTTCATCGTNGATCACCTTCCAACTCAAGACTAGCAAGTTGCAAGTTGCCATATTGGAAGTATTCCGTATAAAGCATATGGTTTTAATCGTAAAAAAAAAGGATATTAGACCATCGTCCTTTTTATACGAAATAAATTTTAATAGCAGCATTTCTTTACAAAATATAACAACTCAACGGATAAACAGACAATTATAAAGAACAATAATCATTAATTATGCACATTGTTAATTCATCATTTTTATCTTAAAGCATGGATCTAAAACCATTGAACACAGTGGGTTCCAAGATAAACATCTCTGAAGAATTAAGTACAGAATCCTATTATGTTATCTTCAAGGAAAACCTGAAATTTACTCCTACTACTCCTTTAAAATATCAAGTGGCAAGTAATTTCAAAATTGAAAATAATTTATTACAACTAGAATTCAATGATATAGAATTTGCGGATGAAATGGTTAGAAATTTTTTACCCTAAGTATCACAAAATATGTCAAAATTGTTCTATTCTAGTACTTCGCTTTCGTATTAAAAGAAGAAAATCAAACAATTAACACACTTATGAGTGGACATGGTTTCGAACTACCAAAACAAAATGACGGAACGTAAGTATATATCCTCGGATTAAATAACTGTGAATACTGACCGTGCAAAAAATTCAAATTTTAACCAATTTCTAGACATTTCCCCGAAGATTTTATTTCGGTTAACACAATATTTTTTTCATAACTCAAAATACTTGAACAGTTTGGTAATTAAGCAAGCACATTGGTACTGTTATGAACTTTTGTCAATCGTAAGGATATGGTTGACTATCGCTCCATAGGACTAAGGGAATCGAATTTTTTGACCAATCCTGAACAAAATTTCGTCTAATGGCAATGTCGTCGATCAGCTGCTTCTTAATTGACTCGACTAGTAATTCTAATCTAAAAAATTTAACAAACTAATAATCTATTTTATGCAGTATATATTTTTGACTTGGATGAAAAATTGAACAATTAAAATTAGAACTTACATGGGAGGTTGTGCCGTAGCAATGGTTAAATTAGCTAATTATAATTTTTTAACCAATTTAGCATGACCTTTTAAATCATGACGGGAGTGCTCCAACAAGTGATGACTTAACTTCAATAAATACTGCAGTACAGATATCACAATATCAATATTACTTCACGCATTAAAATATACTTGTTGAATGAATTAGGGTGCCACAAAGGAAATCCCTCCAAAAGTATGCAGAAATCTAGAATTTGATTAAAATTTGAATTTTTTTGTGCGGTCAGTATTCACAGTTCTTTAATCCGAGAATACACATTAATGAAGTTCTATTGCAGTAAATATGTGGATGGGAAACAACAAGTTTCACAATATTTTATCATCAGCTATGAAATTAAATTTAAGTCAAAACCAATTTCGTATATTTTCCCTGTTACATATACTTTCACTAATCTAAAAAATATATCAAAAGCCTGAAGATAGAAGTTTGTCAATCCAAATTTAAGTATTTCTTTCTTTCCAACCTGTAAATAAGTTTTACTTACTACAACTTTCAACCATTACTTTTCTGCTTTGGTTTACCAAATTCCACCATTTAGCATTTTATTGGTAGTGTATTGAATTTTTAAGCTTTCAACAATTTGTTCATTCTCCTATTCATTTTCAAATTCGTTTTCCTTACAAATCTTCATTTATGTCCTCACCGTTTTCCACACTCTCTTGCCATGGCTCTTTTTCAAAAATTAAATAGAGAACACTTCTAATGTATGTTTGGCTACAATGTTCAATATCGGTTCGTGGTTTTCTATTAGTTGCCACTTGGTTGTCTCAAAAGCATCTTTCTCGTGTTCTTTTAAATTTCGTTTAATTTAGGAGATGTTCTTCATTATACTCTAAACCTTTTTTTAATCGTTTCTTTGGTGTCACTGCAGTATGATCCTTATTATAAATATTGAAATGTTTGTGCTATGCTCATCTTGTAGTGGTAATCTTTGAGAGAATATACAATACGTAAAGCGATTAAACAAATCCTTGCGATGGTGTTATCCGCGACAAGACCCAACGTTGTTAGTTAGAAGTCGTGTAATTTTCGTTATAGAACTAGTTAGAAAACAACTAAAGCAAATGAAATGAGAAATAGAGGAGCTTTAATTGTTATTCAAAAATCCTTACTGATCGCAATTATTTAAGCTTAGACTCTTGTTAGACTCTTATTTGACAAGATATTAAATATGGTATCATTTTTAATCTGTGTCAAATAATAATTTTGATAATAATTTTGGAGTAATCCCTATGCATCATGTTACCAAAAAAAAAAATTATAAAAAAATCTTCCGGACAAACTTAAAAGTAAAATTTTCTATTTCAAATTTTACGTGATTGTGGCTTTGTATACCTTTCAAATGTAGAGGTCAGAAAATTTGCGTTCCACCTAACAACCTGAACATAAGACATAATAAAATCGTCAAACTTGATGATAATTGTTGATTATGAAATGTCTTAAGACACCAGCATCACCCAGGCAGGATTTTTTCGATGGACGGAATTTCATTCCATCGAAGATTATTGGGATGGATCCTTCGTCACAAAGAGAGAAATCAGCAATATATCTGAGATAACCGATGTTTGAAAAAATTTTCATTAAAAAAAATAAACCATTCCTCAAAAAAGTAGAACCGAGTGGTACTTAAATAACAAATGAGTAAAATCCTCCCCGTCCGTTCGGATAAAATTATTGCTACCTTAAGACATAAAAAGTTAAAGTGTTGGTGAACAAAATCATATATTCTCTTTTATTAGCAAAACTCGAATTCAACAGCAATGCATCGTTGAGACATTGGTATCTAGGAAAATAGAGTACGGTTGGGATTTCCGTTTCATGGAATAAAATAATTCTGCAAATACTCTTGGCGTCATCCAATTATTCGGTAACTTTAAAAAAAATGGTATGCCTGACACGAATTTCTTCTGTAGAAAAAAGTTTTGCAAGATGAGTTTGGTGGTTGAGCATCAGAACATAAACAGGGTTCACCAAATTAATACGGGCAGTAGAAAGTCGCTTTTACCAAAAAAAAATTTGAAACAGCGAACAGATAACGAAATCTAAAAGTTGGAGGGAATGAAGTTAGCGTGTGTTCGAAATTTTTCTAACCTTTATAAATTCTATTTTATTTAAAAAAAAATATCTATCCCGAGAAAAATTAAGCCCATTTGAATGCGGGTTTGACCCAAAAGTATTACCACGTATAGGCCCGAGTTTTCAGATTAGTTATAAATCCTTTCTAATCAAAACTAGGTCGTCAAAGTTGTTTCTCATTAGACATGAATCTTATTGGGATAGATTTCTTTAACTCCCTGTATCTAGTCGATTGAACATAAACTATATAGATGAAAATTTTATCGTGATTTCTCTAAACATATTATAAACAATTGTGTGAAAACAATTCATTAGATACAAAATTTATACGTAAGCATTGTGTATAACAAATTAGGTATATAAGGTTAGACATGGGTCAATTTATTCAAACTCTTGCGTATTGGGTAGTTTAACAATATGGCTAATTTCACGACAGTTTGATTGGCACGCGATGAACTTTCACATCATATTACACAATTTCAGTAATATAAAATCTTTTCCAACTCTGGTAACTTTTAAGAAAAGCTTGTTATCTGCTACATTGGAAACTTGCAATTTTTGGGCAAAACATACTGGGGTTTCATCCGCTACAAAAAATTTTTGCAGCAGAAAGAAATCTCCATTGACTTCTGCTATATTGTCGCATCGGGTTCGGCTGGAAGTTTTTGATGCCGTGTAAAATGCTGAGTTAACATAACACTTGTTAAAACATTTAACAAGTATACAATCAAGTCCCGCATTTTTCAAAATCTGCTTTTCGTTCGACGCTAGTAAATATGCTTTGCTTTCTCCAAACAGTAGGACGGTTCCAATCACTTTAACCTGAGAACGGTGCTTCAAATTTCTAATTAGAAAAGTTCTAAAACCTTTGCTGAACTTGAGGGGATTTCGTTTTCAAATTTTGTAAGTTTTAGTAAATTATTAAGCCTATTGTCTATTTGTCTGTCCACATACACTGTCCCATTAAACTGATTTAACAAAACACCGTTGTAGTTTTCGAAATGAAACATTGAGTATTGAAATAGAGGTCCCCAATTACGAACACATAAGGCAGCATGAAGTAGCGAGTGGGTGTTGAAGATGCAAAATTCACGTCCATATAATTTTTCCACTTCATTCACAAATTCGGTTAAAAGTTGCGAAGCTTGTTCAATTTCCGAAACAGTAACGATCGTCCCATTCAGAAGAAATATGGCTCTTACGTATTTACCAATATAGTGCAAATACACATCATTTAAAATATTTAGACATAGACATAGACATAGAGTTAGACATAATCCATGTCTAATTTGAAAACTCGGGGGCTATGTCTAATCAAAACAGATATTATAAATTTATAAAATTGACTTCACTTACATCATTTGCTAATTCTGTACCCCTTGCCCCATGCCGTTTTTGGGTGAAAAGCGGAGAAACAAGGCCCGTATTAACTTGGTGGAGCATGTACCAAGCAAGGGAAAAAAATCCTTCATGATACCAAGATGCAAGCTGATAGCATCGGCAAATGGCTGCATGGGGCTATAAAGAGTCACGTTACTCAATTTCAAAATAACTAGTTGCAGTGTTTTATCAATTAAATATTGGAAGAATTTGACTAAATCCACAAGCTAACAACTACACTTTAATTCAAGTTATACGATATATGGTACAATTTTTTTATTCTTCACATTTTATAAAAGCCATACCTAAGGTTTACTAAATTGAAAACTTAGTCTTCTGTTTGCAAATTGATCATGCTTTATAAACCATCTTTGACGTACAACCAAATAAAACACTGATGTCTGCAAAAAGGGTTCAGGTTCCATTTCAATTTCTAGCAAACTTATTTTTATATTTACTAATTCCAACAGATTGGACATCCATGTTTCATACACAGATGCAAAAGTGAATTCTGAGACTATTGAGGGAAATGTTTTCATAATGTTGTGGAAATCAAAGTTGGACGCCGTCGAAAAAATAATATCAACAAATTTCTGTTTGATGTCTCAAAAGTTGACCATCCAAAATAACAAATTTAAAATTCAAACGGGCGACATGATTTCAGCAAACCTGGTAAGATCATATTGTTGCATAATTAATCCCTACACTCGATTCCTCTACTTAAAAGCTACTTACATACGTACAATATCGATATTATAGTTCTCTCACGAAACAATTTACAACTACTTCAACTAAGAATCAGGAAGTAATTGCGACTATGGAGATCCAACATAAAATCACGATATAATAATTCAAAATTAGTTAAATGGAATTTGGATATATCTTTTTTACTGGATTATTACAGTAGAGTTAATTAGGACGAACCTGCAAATGAATAAGCTTCCTTACAATCTTTTCACTCCAGTTTGTGAAAAGTTAACTTAGTTCGGAATATACCACTGACACTTAGAATGACACTCCAGACTTTTAATTTTGTTTCTCGCAAAATTAGGTTATTTTCATTGGTAAAACAGGAACTACCATAGATGATTGGTACCTCAGTTAACACTGGCTGATACATTTTTCATATGTGACGTAAGAATGAACAAGCTCCTGCCGACCAGGAAACTTGATTTAAGGCGTATTTCGAAACTCTGTTTCGAAACATCAATTAGATTGCTTCTCCTTCACGATTTCACACTTCGTATCCACTTAGGCGCCGTTTGAATTGGCGGCTTGTTGCATGCAGCCCGGGTACATATAATTTGTCTTCCGTTCAGCAAAATTAAAGGTAACAATGCCTTACAAAATTTTGCTGACATACAAAATTTGGGATCACCACAGTCTAAGAAAAATATATGAATTAAAATTTTCTTAATTATATAATTATTACGTCTGTTGCATTGTGTCAGAGGCCTTCTCTATTTTATCAAATTGTTTTTACATCCGATGCTCTGAATTACATTGCCGTTATAGTTGGCACCAAAATAGCTCCTCGTCTCCCGGATTAGCTCTCATCATTAGAAACATACTGACACAAACCTCAGTAATAGACTATCACATCATCCAAAGTTGGACCTTCACATCACCCGGAAATTGGCCAGAATCCTCTGTCCAATAACCAAGCACCAGTGCGGTACGACGCGGTGTCAATTATTTCTATAAATCAAACTTAATCTTGTCGCTGGTAGCATCCATGCTACTGGTACGAAGTCTGATACGAGTCTGTTGCAATCTATGTTGCTATCTAAAGAAAACTAGGGATTTCTTTTTCATGTAAGCATACTTGCTCACAAAGTAAGAGCAAAGTATCTGATTTGGACAAACCAACAGGACTAAGAAATAATTTTTTCTACAAAGCAAAGTTCGTAGAGAAAATCTTCTCTTTGTTGCCAAAACTTTGTGAATACTATTTCCATAGACAGGACGAGAATATATGCACTTGGCACATAGGTGGAGTTAACTTAAGGGTATCCTAGCAACTAATGTTGCTGTACTAGATACACTTGTAAAGTTGAAATTTTTTTGCTTACTAGACAGATTAGTACCTTTGTGAATCCACCTATGGATATTTCCACTTATAAATGAACAAATCAATTGGACTGCCTTTTCCGTTCTTCTCAGACACTTCAGGAGGACGAACCGAATATATTTAGTTTCAGTACCTAGCTGAGCATTCCGACTACCACTGGAGGCTTTCCCAAACTAAGGACTGATGCACGAAACATTGTTGTTGCTACGGTTTATCCATTACATCAAGGAATATGCTTACTGATTTTAAACTAAACCATTTAAAATGCATTAGTGCGCATGATGAATTAAAGGAGTTAAACTGTCCGCATTAGGTTTTAATTTTTGAGTTAGTGCTTCTTTTCCTGGTTACTTTTCAATATTTGATGAGATTGACAAAGGCCTTCCTCGATGATTTCGGAATTCGGACTACTGGATGCTTCTTCACTACATTATTATCAATCAATGGGGAAAATTAATTTACCCTTTTTGCTTGAGGTACCTGGGTATTGTTTCACCAATTTGCACTCCGAGTACAGAAATCCGAATACGTAACTCTGCAATTTTGGCAGAGTGCAAATTCGTTGTTTCACCAAAAGAATGAAACCAAGAATTTGCACTCCTCGAAGTTTGCGGAATTGCGGTATAAATAAGAACATCAGCATGCAACTAATTTCATACAAACTAGTTTATGCTTGATACTCTAAAGGATTTAACTTTTTCAATTGTACACTATTTGCAAACTTTTTAACTACCATCTTTTTCCACTTCTATATTAGCTTCTACAATTCAGCGTTCCAGAACTACATCCTGACGTAATGTATTGATTTGTTAAGGAAACCCACTAAAATTTAAAAAATTATACAGTAAATCTGTTTCAAACATCCTCCAGTCAACAACATTTATCACTATAGTTATTCACCAATTGTCGATTTTTGTGAAAAAAAAAAATGTTAAAAATAGACACAATCAAAAGGTCATGGACTTTTTGGTTGGATTGTGTTTAGACTACTGTTAACGTTTTGGACACCAGTTTAATTTTTGGACGGATTCAATATCCTCTAGATTTCAGCCTTATGTTAATTTAGAAAGTTGAATATTTAGAAAATAATTTGATTCAGTTTTTTGAATTAAAAATGCCCAGCATACACTTAAAAATAAATTATATAAAAAAGTAATAGTTATACTATTATAGTAGTTATTGATTTTGATTTTTTCTAAAGTTTTATTATTCGCTTGAGGGGTTTCAAACAGACTCGTTGTATTTCAATTATATTACAAGTTGGCTACACATTAGTAACTACATCTTCAAAGCTAACTTAATTTCATTATGGATAAACCTCGACATGAGCGTGAAAAATAATTTTACAGGGTGCAAAGATTTGATTCATTCTTACAAATTTTGAAATGGTAAAACCAAGGTTCCTTGATAATACAAGCAGCAGCTTGTTACTCAAAGTCTAAAATAGGTATAATAACCATTGAAAGCTTCCATTAAAATTATTATCATTTATACAACACTCGTTATATACATTGAAAACAAACTTTTTACACATTTTTTTCCACGTTCACCTTAGCTATTAAATTAGCAGATTGTGGGTTTCTGTTGTGTTAGAGCTCATTTATGTCGTAAGTCATAGTATGGTGAAGAATACCGGGTCAATTGTAGATAACCTGTATTTTCATTCAATTGCTACTCATTTGTTACTCATTCTTCTTTGCAAGCTCCAAAACTTATTAGAAGTCATTCTGAACAAGCACAGAAGTATAAACCGGAATGAACATAAATTTTTGAGTGAATAAAAAAACGGTACACTCTGTATAAATTTTTAAATACAAAAATTATATTATATTTTAATATTAGAGTGATTATAACTTCAAAATTAACAGCCGAGACAGTACAATAATCATTTCCGGGTTGCTTGCAAAATGTCACAAATGATTCTCAAAAAGTTTGCGGAATGAGGAGAATTTGCAAAAGCTGAATGAGGAGTAGTAAGTGGTGAAACAGAATTTTCAGCTCCGTTTTGCAAAAACGGAAACCTTTCACCGATCTCCTATTTGCGTCTACGTGGTGAAACACAATTTTACTACAACTTTTCAAATTCCACGAAACATTTGCAAATTCGGCAAAATTGAGTTGTGGTGAAATAGGCCCCTGGCCCGTCGTCTCTGGAGGTATTTTTTTTCGCCTCGATTTTCTGAGGTCGCAAATGGGAGAACTAAGTTTCGTTTTCCACCATTTTGTTCCGTGAATTGGATTACTAGTTTGTCTATTTAGAAGTTTGTCGTGGTTGGCTTTGGTTTAAATTAATCCGCGTTGCAACATCCTGCTTGTCTACTAGCCAGTAGTTTCAAGTGGAGAAATCTGAAATTGAAACCAATGTATGAGGCGGACGTTGAGTGGTCTACCTCGAAATTCCATATCTTGTTCTTTTTACTAAGGGAAAAGTGAGGACTTGTTTGTGTGTGATTTTATAGCTACTCCTCTAAAAAGGTTGGACCAAGATCACATGATGTTTTATGTGTGCAGTTAGATACTAATAAATTATTTTCTTTTGAGGTGAAAGACGACAAGACGTTTCCATGTTAAAAATTGTTTTTCATGTTTAACTTTTATTTTGGACATTGCTATAGTACATTTGCAACCTTAAGGTGCACGGTGATCGCGGCGGAGGTAAAAAATTTAGAGGAATTTTTGATTTTAATTATAAACTATTTTTACTTTTTCGATGTTGGCCATGTCACAATTGTTACTGTAATGGTCACGGAGGAGAGTGGTTTGAGTGTGAGGAGAGAGGATTTGGCGATAATAATTTGACTAAAAATTTTATTTGCAAGTTAATATTTTTTACTCTATGGATGTTGGTCAATCAAATCAAGTTTGCAGTTATATATTTACTGTCCCAAGAGTAAATACTTTACTCTTTACTTTAATCCTTACATATTGTTACAATTTTTTTAGTTCTGCATTAAACAAATAATACACACTCAACATGACTACAATTTAGATTGGCAGCATCATGCTTATGCAAAACTAACTGGAACTAGCCACACGTGAGTAACATTTATAATTAAATTGAGGCATGATTTATAAATTCTTAATAAGAATTCAAAAAATCAATATATCAACTTATAAGAATTGAACGGATGTGTCCATGCCTCAAATATTAATTAAACCGCTAAAAATGCAACAATTCACAAAAGCAGTGATCCAGCTCAGCTTGTATTCTGCTTGTTTTGTTATTATTAACGCATATCGCAAATGGCAATGCGAGTAATTCAAATACAATCAAATGTTATTACTGATGCTATTAAGTCTAAGATTCATCATAGCTTTCTTTCGTTTGATATTATTTAGGCTAACATTTCTCGACATCCAAAAAAACAAGTCAGCCAACGACAATTGTTTTCACTTGTGCGCTCCGATCGATCGATTTGCGTTAAAAGTCAAGACAGAATATTGGAAAAAATTGCAAGGAAAAGTAGATTTTAATAATTACCCTAGTGTAACTATTAGTTCAGAACCAAACAAGGTAAGCTGATCTTTTAACCCTTAAAATTCGATGACTTCAAAAAAGAGCTATTTCGACGTCAATGACATCGGACAACCCTACCCTGAATTTTCGATGTCGATGCCATTTGTCATCGATAGTCAAAATTTATTCCAACGTTGCCTTCCTTACCCTAACTTAACCTAACCTAACCTAACAGTTGCCGTGTAAAACAAATATATCAATTGGGATAGTATCACAAAGCTTACCATTAGTAGCAAGGTGCCTCTAGTCAACCATAAATATAGGGGAATTAAAGCAAGTGGGCTGCGGGAATCCACGGGAGGGCTGCGGGAGCCCATGAGAGGGCTACTGGAATCCAAGGGTGGGATGCCGGAACACACGGGAGAGCTGCGAGATCCCAAGGGAGACCTACGGGACTCCACTGGAGGACTGCGGGACCCCACAAAAGAGCTGTGGGAACCCACGGGAGGGCTGCGGGAACCCACGGTAGGACTGCGGTAATATACGGGAAACCTGTTGGAACCCAAGAGAGGGCTGCGGGATCCCTAGAGATGGCTGTGGGATCCTTCGGGAGGGCTGCGGGAACCCACGGGAAGGCTGCGCGAACACAAGGGAGAGCTGCTAGAACACAAGGAAGACTTGCTGGAACCCACGGGTGTGTTGCGGAAATCCACGGGAGGGCTGCGGGAAGCCACGGGAGGGCTGCGGGAATAAAAGAGAGGGCTGAAGAAACTCCTGGAGAGCAGCGGGAGTTTACAGGAGGACTGCGGGAACCCGCCGTAGGACCACAAAAATCACAGGAAGGCTGCGGGAACCCACGGGAGGGCTGCGGGATCCTTCAAGAGAGCTGCGGGAACCTACGGGAGGGATGCGGGAACCTATGGGAAGGATGCCAGAACCAAAGAGAGGGTTGTACGAACCCAAGGGAGAGCTGCGGCAAAACACGGGAGGGCTGCGGACACCCACGGGAGGGCTGTGGGAAACCACGGCAGGGCTGCGACATCCCACGGGAAGGCTGCGGGATCCCTAGGAATGGCTGCGGGAACCCACAGGAGGGCTACCGGAACACACGAGGGGGCTTCATAACCCACGGCAGGGCTGCGGGTACATACGGGAGACCTACTGGAACGCACGGGAGGGCTGCGGGAATCCACGGCTAAATAATTTTGACGCCTCAGCTAGGATACGTTGAACTTCTGCAACAAATTTAACAATACATCATGCTACACAGTGGAGAGTGAACACTTTTCACTCTGGTGTGGGATTCGTTACCCACAGACATATCGATGACAAATGTCATCGACACCGTACATGTAGCATTTGAACAATTTTCAATTTTCTAAATTTGTTCACAATTGTTTTCAATCTTTCTCAGTTTTTTAATTTTATCTATTAAAGTTTCATTATTTAAAGTAATTGAATTTTTTGACGCTATGAATACGTTCTATGGTTGCCTCATTATCAATTTTGCTAAATACGTTCATAGGTTTCTGACAATGAAACCAACAGTTAGAAAGTTTTGCAACGGGATTTGAACCCACATCCGTTTGGAATAGTACTGCGACAAATATTTGTAGAAACGATATTGGGATTCCCCCACCCCCTAAACCATAAGGTATTTTCTTTCTGAGCCAAATACAATAGCTCAACGCATAGCAGACAATTTTTCTAAACAACCATCTCCACAAAATCTCAATTTGACAAATGACCAGATGACCACAAGGTCAATTCCTGAAATGGGAATTCTCGCATATGGAGAACTTCATCCATCATAATTTCCTCTCAGGTGCTGTCTCCTACATGGAAAATATTTACATCCATTGTTCCTGTCACGATATCTATTCAAACAAAGAGTATATTTGACTTCGAATACAGCATAACAACCGAAAATTATCGAAAAATGTGAGTGTTATTGGTGAATTCTAGTCTTAGTTAATTTTGTAAAAGCTATATCTTCAATAAGTTATCAGGAACCGAATTGTTCAACGGAATTGCTTCACCAAACATTTTGTTATGATTACCTTTTCAGTCAAATTTCCAAAGGTTTTAATAATTTGCACAAATTTGAGAATTTTTTGTAAACAAAGCTGCTATTCAGTGTCAATGATGTTGTTTAATTTGAGTAATTGTGCAAATTATTCAAATTAAAATTAGAGTTTAGGCTTTCAAATTAAGGCATAACTACCTTGCTATGTTTAGATTGCCTTCCAATGACATCATCAAAATCGAATTTTGATGGTATGATAAGATATACAAATATCTGTAGTTGGAATGCACTTCAATTTTTGATGCTAGTAAAAGCAAATCTTCCCATGATTGTATAGAAATCTTGGCTTAACGCAGTCATCAGAGAATCAGGTTTTTACTTTACCTCTACTTGATTTTTCAATAAGCTATATAATACTTTACCTCTAGGCTCGTTTCTTTGTGTTGCAACACTCATAAAAAGTGCACCTAAGGTCTCAGCTCATCTCTTCTTGCTCTTACGTCTCATGTCACAGCACCCGCTCTTGTGCGCCTTCAAGTCGATGTCAATTTTGCCACTCTTATCATCTTCGCCTCTGCAGTCGTATTTCTTAATCTCCATTTCTTGTGTTCTCGGTTCTAGCATTTTTGCATACTCCAACATAAACCAAACATTCCACTATCAATTTACAACGCACTACTATAATACAAAGTTGAGTAATTTGGACAGGTGTAACTTGTTTTATTAATCCTACAGGTGGAAATTACGATACTAAAACTAAACCTAAAATCTCTCACAGTGATTACGGAAAATTCATCAGCAGAAATTGAGGAAATTTGGAAAGACAAAGATTTGTAAGTAGCAAACATAAATAAAATACAAATGTCTAGTGAAAATCTATATTTAGTCTGTTGTGAAAATATGGCATTGTTGATTTTCCTTATGTAATCATAATTCAATACAGTATAAAATACTTCGCGATCCACGAACTCATTATGATTGAGTTTACCAGTATTTTACTAATGCTTTGCAGAAAAGAAATCATCTCAATGACGCTTTTCATATTTCAAGATTTGTAACATTACGGAAACGGAGTCACGATAAGTTCGTCGTGTTATTTCGCTTGATGGATCCCATAGACATGACACAATCTTCTTGGCATGACAAAACTTGTTCTACGTTGACTGAGAAAGCTTTCTATTTCATTCAAATTTAAATAATGACATATATTGTGACTTACTTCTAAATACACTGGAGGTCAGAATTTAGTACACATATAGAAAGTTTTCTCATCAGAAGCAGACCATTTTAAAAAATTTAGGCAGTTTTTAGAATAGTGCACCGCATGTCAAAATTATTTATAAACAAAATTAACCTAACCAAAACCTTATCTAATTCTTGTAGTTTCTTAATAATTTCATTCTTAAGTTTCTGCTTCATTATAAAGAACCGATATTTGTGAATTTTTTGATAAATCCTTGAAAAAAAATATGTGTATATTAATAATCAATTTACTTTGCAATTTTCAAATGTCTCATAAAACTATCATTTATTTATTTCCACATCATCTCAAAAAGTAAGAAAAATAAATTAGTGGCTATCCATCTCAGGGGGAACTAGACGTATGACATGAAGAGACTTTTTAGAATAATTTGCGACGCACGTAATGTGTGGTCTCCCAACTGTCTCAACGGATGTGTAGTAGTTTCTATAACTTTAAATTAAGTCTAATGGTTTGCTAATTAAAAAAAATTTCTTTACCTTTGGTGAAGTATAAAAAAAACAGATTTTGGAAAACAAATTTTTTTTTTGACGAATTTGATGTAAAATATTTTGAAATAAGCATTACCCTTAATTAATATTAACTTGAAATTAATTTGGTTAAATTTGAGTTTTTTTTTATAAAACTTCAATATTTTATAAATATTTTTAATTGGATGTAGACAATTAGCGTAAGCATTGCAAAAAAAACATTTGTGAAAAAATGAGTATGCTGCGCAATTAAATTTTGCAACATCTTGAAAATAATTATTTTGAGTAAACTAATTTTTGCGCACAAATTACATCAGTGAATAATTTTATTCTAATTTTAAATAATTTTACCAATAACTGTTTCCATACGATGTTCAAACCTGATGAAAAGTGAAAATGATGTCATGTGGTAAATAACTTGAATCCGATTAATGTTGATTGATTCCGGAAAGTAAGACGATTGACTAAGTCCAGAAATGACAATTGAAAAATAAAAGTGATAGTTAAGTCAGTGAGTAGAGTTTACGCGCGCAAACCTCTGAAGGAATATTGAGTAGAGGAATGAGATCGGTTGTTTAAGAATATTATTTACAATTTCCAAAAGGTTGTATTACGTTTATGTATTTCGCACTGTATATTATTTTGATCATGTGAATAAAGTAATCAAGTAGACAAGATATTGGATACTAATGTCAACTCCCAACGATCATATTGCTTATGTCATTTGGTTTTGGCTAAACTTTGCAAGATATAATTAACAATCGTCTGTGTTAAACTAACCGTCGTTTTATATCAATCTAGACGCAAGACTGAGCTTGACACAGACTCACATCAATGTTCATTTCGCTTGTCTCACTACACAATGAAGTTTGTCGGAAGAATATTTCAAATTGAAGCTGATTCTTCAAATCATAGTCTCGTGTTAGTCCAGAGAAAAGATCCGACAGATAAATCTGTCGTTGGCGAAACTTGGTTTCCAATTGTTGATTTCGAAAAAGCAACTACAGAAGAATGCGTCTATCTGGAAACTGAAGAACCGAGTGAACATAAAAAACTTGAAATTTTTAAACTTCCGGCAAATCTTGAAGTTAAAATGGTGAGAAATAATTAATACGTTCATTTTCAGTGATCCACAACATTAATTTCAACTATTTAATTTGATGTTTCCACTAGAAACTTTAATATTTGACGAGACAATAATATCATATTCTACTTAAACTATATTTATTATAAACCTAATAACTAAAACCCAAAATAGGTACAAAATGGTAGGCAACTAATTTTACGTCTGAACACTAATGAAACAAATGAACAGATGATTCAACAATTAACCAGTGGATGGCGATGGTAAAATTATCGTGAAGAAGCAATGAAATCTAGTGCTTATTGTTGCTATGACCAACTGTTGCATCGCCCCGCATTGTTACTGCACCAATGTAATGCAATTGGCATATAGCAAACCAACCAACCGCGTTACTACTGTTAGTAGTAGCAAAATAGCTGACTTATAGCTATCCTTTTTATCCTACTTTCGCTTTGATTGCTTTTGCCTTGCTTTCTTAATGTTTCTAATGCCACACTTGAATAGACTATAATTATTCTGGTTTCATTAAACCAAAGCTTAAAAAAACAGATTATTAAAAAACGCCAATTTTTAGAATTCGCCGATACATTGGTAAAGATAATATAAACTAAAAATTCAGCCCCCCAAATATTTTTATTAGATCAAACATTTTAATCAAACATACACTGGTTTAAATTATCAAATTGATCCAGTTTAATTATTAATTTAAGATACTTTCGCATTCAAACTACATACCTCACGTTATTATCATTCTGACATGTTTTTGAACAATCAAAAACTTTAGTCATGTTTAACCAAAATGAGCAAGTCAGACTAAGGTGCTCATCAGTAGTGAAGCGTCGGCAATGATGACGCTGCGCAATATCTGGAATTTTAAAAATGTATTTTACTCCACAGCCGAGAGAAACCGCCATTGTTCGGCGTCCTTTCATTTGTCACTATTTAACAATGTCAGTTTACATTGCATATTATGATGAGAGATTCGTAAATTTATTCAATGACTTTAAACTGTTGCTATGGGAAATGTGCACATTCAAAAATATACTATTCTGCGATTTTTGATCACATGGTACATAAACCGGTAAACCGTTGAAGCAACAAATGTGTAAATCCGGTTGTAGCGTTTCCAACACCTTCGACATTCATTTCCCCCTAGACTTGTAACAGAAATCTGAAATGCTTACAAAGTCTATAGGAGAAATATTTTTTCTCTCCAGACAGTTTAAATCACACAAGAACCTAAAAAAAATTTCAGTTTTTATTTTAACCTACTTTAAAGATACTCTCAGTGCACATAAATAGATATTCAAAACTTATGAAGATAAATAAATCGCGCGCACCATAACCAAAATAAATACGCTAGGGAGAGGTTCTTCCTGCAAATCCTTTATTTACTATGTTGATTTGATGATAATTTATAAGGCAAATGTTTTCTCCAACAAAGCATTATGTGTATCTTAAACTTTTGCGTTGAATGTCACTTGCATTTTCTGCTTGAACATATTTAAGCTTGCAAATAGTTTATTCATACTTAAACTTTTCCGAATAAAATAAGCAGGTTGAGATTAACTTAAAAAAATTTTTTTTTGTCGGTTATGGGTTCAATTGTGTACTAGGCAAAAAATATTATTTTTGGTTGTGAGGTTTGCAAACACCACATCAATATATTTTTCTTTCTTACTCACGCTTCGAAATTTAATAAAAGGTGCCGGGAAGTAGAGGCACAACTTTGATAATGATATAAGAATGTCGCCTGAAATGAAATCTGCCTTACAAAAATAAGAAACAGAATCAGAATCGCATTTCGTACATGAACGTGAAGTCTTGTTTGTGGTGACTTGAATTAACAAAAATATCTAGAAAAAATGATGAGATATTTGTTGCGGGTATTTTTCACTCCTACAGAAATTTCGCAATCCATGACAAGAAAATCACCATCCAAATTTTCTAGCAGAGCCTATAACAGACTATTATTTTATTATATTANTGATCACAAGCCAACTTCGCTCCCTCCAATTTTTAAATTTCGCGCTATGCATTTAATTTATCTAACTTTTTTTGGAGAAAGCAACTTTCTACGGCCCGGATTTATCTGGTGGGCCTTGTACTACGACTAAACGACTCAAATTGGCGAGGTGTACCAAGCCAGATATCAATGTATACAACCTGGGATCACGCCTGAGACCATGAAACAGTCTCTGGAATATGTCAAGAATAAGGAGAAGCGAGCGATGACCAGCCTTAGAAAAAGTTTCAAAATTGCGTGAAAGAAATTCCTCACCACGGAGAACAAAAATTACGCTACATTTGACCATTTCCATTTGCCGGGCTGAAAGTGTGTGAATGCCTTGGTTCAATCTGCGTTGGAAGATGAAAACAAATTTACCTAAATCATCAGATTCAGCCGGAAAAATTTTGTTTGGCAAGAGATTGACGAAATTGAGAATATTTCAGTGTCATTTGTTATGGAAGGGTCCTGAACTAAAAAATCTACCTTCCAGAGTGTGTGAAGCAACGATTACTTTTTTTCATACACAAATATCACGAATTAGAAGACGTTTTATTTTGGCTTGAGCAGGCATATTCACAATTCGCCACTACCGATGTAGACATTCTAAGTAAAAAAATTGTCTATTTTGTACCAAAGTCTCTAAGCCCCTTAAACATGTCGCAGGCAAAAAGAATTAAAGAATTTGCGCTATTTACAAAAACCAATACTGTCAGCTATCCTGAAAACTAAAAATCATGCAAGGTTTCAAGCTAATTTGGACAGAATTTCCAAAGAGGCACCGAAAGAAGTAGGAAAAAAGGTGATGGGGCATGCCTACTAGAACTTTCGAGGAATCGGATTCAAAAAAGTCAGGCGGGCGATTTATGAAATTTAAAATAACGGGATATATTAGTAAATATTAATGACAAATTTTTATTTCAGTATACTTATTGGTTGTTCTGCAATCTCAGTTTTAAGTTTGTGCCTCTACTTCTCGGACACCCTTTAGTTGTCGATTTACGGTTTAATAATATATCCATGTATGTATGTATGTACTATTTTTTACAGTATTTCATTAAACAAATGTTAAAGAACTCTGAGGGTGAATTCATAGAAGGGGAGTATTACTTCGCCTACGAAAATGATGATTCG
The DNA here is from genome assembly GCA_002738285.1 of Holacanthella duospinosa. Taxonomy (NCBI): domain Eukaryota; kingdom Metazoa; phylum Arthropoda; class Collembola; order Poduromorpha; family Neanuridae; genus Holacanthella; species Holacanthella duospinosa. Next base: position 161,157 of record NIPM01000198.1, on the reverse strand, counting down.
GTTTTAACAATGTGAGTACTGTAGAAAGTTCATGTGCTGTTATTAATTAAAGTTCAGTTATTTTTGAACTTGACATTGAGATTAGAAAAATACGAATAAACAATTTGCATAAAGGAAATGAAAATTGAAGTCGACGGAAAAGAATACTTGAAAACACAGCTAACCGTTTGACTTCCGTTTTTCAAATTTGAGTATTAATTGAACCATTAGATTATAAGCAATTCAATTTTGTTGAACGTATATCAACCTCTCTTGTCATGCTTCTCTCAAATGCTTCGAAGTTTCATTGCATTGTCTAATCTCGGTATTTTATCTTGACCATGTTAAGCCCGAATTTTAACATCAATTCAAGCAAGAAAGAATTAGACGCTTCCTCGCATATCTACCTGAGTTCGCGGGCTAATCCATCTACTATTTTAACAAGAAATGACATTATTCTTCCAACAGTTTGGAAGAAGCTTAATAACGACCTACGACAAACTAAGTCTGGTTCTGCAACAATAAGTTCAAAATACAATATGGTAAGAATATTCTGTATGGGAAAATTCATCGCAAGGCTTTATCAGGATTCCGATCTCAATGTTAGCTACCTACAGATCCTGCTAAGATAGTTCATTGCTCATTCTCAAGTAAAATTTTGGAGTAAATTCTTAGCAGCCTTAGCAAACAAAGGTTTATGGAGAGATGTGGAGATTGATAAATGGAGATAGTTAAGGGGAACGTTAGAGGGAATTCTGGAAAATAGTTGGAAGAGAAAGTGAAAGGAAGGAAGAGTAACGAGAAGAACATAAGATTGGACAAAAAAGGAAGTAGGGAATTCTAACTTTGGAATAGATGGGAGAAAAGATGTAAGGAAGAATTAGGAGCGTGGAGTTGGAATGTGTTGTGAACAGTTCTGTTTTAAGGAGGCACTGCGAGAAGAAAAACAGTTTAAAGGGGAGGGATAGGAATTTAAAGTACGTATTTTCAAAACGCAAATGTGGGAGGACCGACATGTTGCTTTTAGTGGGGTTATGATTACTAAAACATAGAAGGGATGAGAAAAGAGGCATGCAGAATATTGCTTTGAGCATTCTAGATAAAAGAGAATATTGGATGCAAAGAGAATAAAATTTAAAATATATGGAAACAAGGAAGAATGCATTTGTCCCAGCAGGTGTATTGTAAATAAACGAAGGATAACTGTCTGAAATGAATGGTAGAAATATAATTGAATTTTGCGATTTTGGCAGTTAGAAGAGAAAATAAATAGAAATTCTGAGGCAACTAATAATAGCTGTTTCTGAGAATGCCAAGCCCTCTTCATCTAAGTTGCTAAAAATTAATCTAAATACAATTTCCTTATTTCCCTGCAGCAGAACATGAGCATCACGATAATAATGGCAAATAGAAAAACTCTCAACTTTCAATTAAATAATGTTGCCGAAGAGTCAACAAAAATTGCCGAAATATGGGAAATCACGATGTTGTAAGTTTTTGCTGTAACTTTTATACGATAAAGAAGGTTTAATTAATTGAATTCTAAGAATGTTAATGATTGCAATTGCAAATCAATTGATCCCTTGATGACTTCTGTACTTAATTTTAAACATTCGATGGTCATGGAGAAATAATGGTTTATAGTGTCACTAAAAGTCCATGGATGACTAATGGTTGTGTTCAATAAAGCTTTATGCTACAATATTCTCATTTTCTAGTTCTACTTACCTATCGTTCACTATTCATCTGTAGAATTATACGAAGTTGTTGCTTGACCCATGGGTTTTGCCGCGGAAGCACTACTCTTAAGGCTTTGCAACATATACCTCGGAAACTTTTTTTTTAATGAAGTGAAGGGGGGAGGAATCTAGCAGTTTCAAAAATAGCATTGGTAGCTAGTGCGCCATGTCCGTAAGGTTATGTGTAATCGTTTGCCAAAGTAAAATTTTTGGAGAAAAGTTACTAGAAGAAGTCGTTGACCGTCGTTGTTCTAACCCAAAAACGAATTTACCGATGGTGATGCTTATTTAACTATTAAATAGGCTATGTACCAGGAACTGAAAAATTCGAAGATGAGCCATATCAGTCAACTCTGACTTAGATTATTCAACGTTTTCCAGAAACTCCAAGGTTGCCTCATGGGATTTATATGTTAATTAAAAAGTGATATATTTACAAAACTGATGGACGGATCGGAATGCATTTTTCAATACGAGATAACCCATTCGTGACACTGTTTCACACATGCAGTGCAGACTATACGGCGTATAGCACGTTGTCGGACCCAGAATGGTCCAACGGCGGGGATGATGGGGGTCACTGTGGATCAAATAGAGTTCACTAGGGGTCCAAGGGTCAATTGGGGCCATTATTTGGGGATTTTGGAGAATATTGGGCGAAAGTCGAGGAGGGAACGGAGAAAGTGGGGAAATTCAGTAGGATATTTAGAGAAGGCTAAGGGCGTCACAGAATAAATAGTCGACGGTTATAAATGAAACATTACTAGACAAAACTAAAGGTGAAAACCTGAACGAAACTACAAAGAAAAATGGGTGAAGGAGAGAGAGCCGGTATGAGACAGGTTATTTTTCACAAGTGCAGATTAATGATGGTAGTTTACACAAGCTAGTTAGATTAAGGGTAATACCGTGTTGGCTGCAGTTTGGAAATTCTCAGACATGAAATGGATGTGTATTAAATGTAGGATTTACTTATGCCGCAGTTGATTGACATTAATAATTTCGGGTTCATTTCAAGCGGAATCCAATACTGTACAGTGCGAAGTCGGAATCATTAATGTCAATAGACTGCGATATATATAGGTGAGGGAGCGAAAAAACTTAAAAATATCTTCACACCCTCCCTCAAAACATGAGTTGTATAATCTCAATCCAAAAGAATGTTTAAAAAATTTCTTTAAGTTGTTTTAAACTAACTCAAATAATTTTTTTGAATTAAAAGCTTCATTTTGAGGTCAACAATGGGTAAATTGAAGGTAAAGTATTAATCTTTAATAAGGGAGATGATTGATTGTTTGCATTTTCGGTACCTCAAATACTCAAAAATTTATTCATTGATGGTTAATTTAATTTTGTCAAAAATTGGATCATTATGTAATTCAAATTTTAACGTTCTTCCTAGTCAGTAGTTCATTTGAAAAGTTTATTTTGAAGCAAATTGTGTAGGTTTATACTCAAACTGATGAAACTTTTGAAATTAAAGGGAAAAAATGACATTCTTTAAATAAATATTTCAATTCTAGAAGAAAACTCATAAGACCCATTTCAAAATTAAAGAACGAATTGCAAATAAATTAAAGAAAATTATGACATTTGGGAAAATCACTGCGAAAATTGAAAGAAAAAATCGTGAATTTGCGATAAAGTTTTGTAAATTCGGGAATAAATTTGGAAATTGAGAATAAATATTGAAACATGGTTACAAATTTTTATATTTTCAAAATGGGCATGAAATTTTTAATTTTAAAATAAATTTTTAAATGTTTGGAATAAATTTTGACGCTTGGACAGAAAATTTTTTATTTTGAAATAATCAAAACTAAGAAAGAAACATTTCAAGTTTAAATGAAAAATTTTACATTTTGAAACAAATTTTTCGAAATTTGAAAGACAATTTGTTGCATTACCATGATTTTGGAAAGTGTGTAGAAAGCTAATTCATGAACAAAGTTTTGATATCTAGGAAGGGAATCATTGCATTGCATGGTCCTACTGCGAATTGGATGGGTTTTATTTTTAGACGAAAATGAGTTGCCTGATCACAAATATGAAATTAATTTTTGACCGGAAATGTAAACAAAAAAAAAGTTATGAATTTTTGAAAATTGTACAAAATTCCATTCATGTGAGAATGAATTGAAAAGACATTTTTTTTGAAATTGTCTCTCCACAATTTCTACTCATTCAAGCAACGGAATTGTGATACCAACAGTATTTAAGAAGTTTTGCCATGGTTGTTTGTTTAAACTTGAGTTTTTAAGAAAAAATTTATTGCACTTTTAGTTTTGGGGTTCACTGTATTCTGATATTTCTTCTTCCCCACACTTTGAATTTAAATTTAAAAAGCACAAATTTTAGTAATTTTGGCAAAGGCACTAGCTTTTGTAGATTTTGATTCAATTTTTCGTCGATCCTTAAAAGAAATGACATATCTGGAGTATTATGTAGGGAGAAGTATGACGGATCATTCAAACCTTGCTCATAGACAGATTTGAAGAGTTTCGAAAGAGAATTAAGAGAAACTTTACATTCATACGAAATACATTTTTGTTTGCACTTAGTAATGGGTCACAGTAACTTATGGAAAAGTCCAGTAAAGTTGAATTTAAAATACTAGGAATTCAGTTTCAAATGGTTAGAATTACAAGGTATATCGATTTGGATTATTTGAAACAATAGAACATTTATGCCCGTTCTAATTGTAACTAAATTCAATTTATAAAGTAATTAATTTAACTAGATTTGGTTTTTTAGAGAGTAAACTGGTGAAAATCGTAACTAAGCTTGAATTGATTATCATGAACATTTCAAACTATAACACCAATTTGGTTTATGTCAGACTCCAATCAAAGTATTCAATATTTCCTTACTAGATCTTACTATGCATTGACAATTGACCTGAAAGAAGACAAGTTCAAAATTGAAGACCTCGTTGAAGGCAATAATAATACCGATCAGATTCTGGTGTTTCTCTGTAGTACACATAAGGAAAAAGAATTTACACTTGGTGAAGCATGCCATCCAGTTGTTGATTTACTAATAATAACGTCACTTGAACCTGAAGTCCTTCCAACTGAGAAAGATATATCTGGTCCTATTAGCATGTTAAAATGTACGCCAATCGTTGGATTTAAAATGGTAAGAGTTAAGCATTATATTCAAGTTTATTATCTCATCTGAGTGCTGCTATTTAAATTATATTTCCACAAAATTCAATTCCGTATTTATCATAACATTATCCGTGCCAGATTGTACAATATTATTTACAGCGCATCATTGAAAACTGCAAACCAGGTTTGCCAAATATTCGAAATTGAAGACATCAGTTAGGCGCATTAAATGAGAATCAGAGAATTTATGCTGTTTATGTTTAAGTCAGGAAATCCTTCTTGTAAATTATATGCTCAACTTCAAAAACNTCTCATCTGAGTGCTGCTATTTAAATTATATTTCCACAAAATTCAATTCCGTATTTATCATAACATTATCCGTGCAGGTTGTACACTATTATTTACAGCGCATCATTGAAAACTGCAAACCAGGTTTGCCAAATATCCGAAATTGAAGACATCAGTTAGGCGCATTAAATGAGAATCAGAGAATGTATGCTGTTTATGTTTAAGTCAGGAAATCCTTCTTGTAAATTATATGCTCAACTTCAACAAGTGAATTCCAAATAAAAAGCAATCCCTTCAAAAAATCGAATTACTTATAAAATATGAATACTTTCTTATGTGATTTTTCCTCAAGATCTCCCTGAGGCAACTAAATGTAAATAAATACTGAGTATTAATGCGGACGAGGTATGAGTGTATGATATCGTGATGGTGTAAATCATATCCTGATATTGCTATTATCCGCTATCCTCAACTAATTATTCAATAATTTGTAAAGTATAACAAAAGTTTTCTGTAGCAACAGTTAGCATAATTTTTTATTTTCAACTATGTNGAATTCCAAATAAAAAGCAATCCCTTCAAAAAATCGAATTACTTATAAAATATGAATACTTTCTTATGTGATTTTTCCTCAAGATCTCCCTGAGGCAACTAAATGTAAATAAATACTGAGTATTAATGCGAACGAGGTATGAGTGTATGATATCGTGATGGTGTAAATCATATCCTGATATTGCTATTATCCGCTATCCTCAACTAATTATTCAATAATTTGTAAACTATAACAAAAGTTTTCTGTAGCAACAGTTAGCATAATTTTTTATTTTCAACTATGATTTTTGTTTCTAATCATTGAGGTGTTTTGCGGATAAACATAAGCTAAAATCACCATATTTAACTTTAAATATATTGGTGATAACAGAGCTTTGACGTAGCAAATAGCAAGAATACTAATCAGGTTACTAATGAGAAAATGTATTGTATTTGTATGAACCTCAATAACAAACCTATAATTCTCCCATGATACTACATATAACTCACGTTATCAAAGTTTTTCAATTTCGATTTGAAATTTTATTAGAATGACTATCATCATTTCTAGGCTGATGATTTTTGCTGGAGTTACAGAAAATGTACTCCATATCGTGCAAATTAAAAGTTATTTACAAGATTTTGCTTTCTCTCCTCTCTATCTTTTACAATTCCAAGGAAACTGTGAGCGCCATAATTGTGTTAACAGCGGTTCATTATAAGGCTTAACATATATGTTAGTGAATCAAAAACTTGCAATATTTTGTAAGTCAAATTGGCAATTCAACATCGCGTTGTAATGTTTATCTCAACATCTTACTTGAATTAATTATCCAATATCGTAAATTTCTACGATTATTCGATTGCATATAATTGTTAAATAGAGTTGCATAAAGTTTTTAATTTTTGGGTTGGATTTATTGTGAGGTTTTTGGTTGTACAACATGCCCATTGTAACATCCCATTGCAATATTTAAAACAAAGCTAACTAAAATTAATTAAACCTAATAATATATATTACGGTGGGGTGTTACAACTAAAAACCGTTGCCTAAATCCTACTGCATTTTGAAAGAGCGATTAGTTGCTGGGGTTATATGCTACTCAAGTTCTATGCAAAAAACAGGTTTTTCCTGCAATTTGCTTCACGGCGGCAAAAATCAACCCGCTCGTCGTCACTCTTTAATGTTGTAAAAATAGGCTTTTAAATAACAATTTATGTGAAAAAATACGGGACGGTTATGTAGAAACTCGATTTTTTTCAATTATATAATTACAAATGAAAATGCTAGCGTATTACTTTCAATTCGGCAGTATTAGCGGAATGTTCGGAACAGGACAGGTATGGGTTTGTGTATTTGAGAAGATAATTGTTTTAGTGTTTTGCTACAGAGGTGCGTGTTAGAATAGTATTTGTGACTAAAACTTAAGGTATTTCTAATGCAATCAGCATAAAAAAACAATAATGATATGAAATCCCGATAGGGTACATGCAAACAGTATGGAATTATTTGCCCTGAAGATTTCAAGGTATTTTTAATTTAAGAAACGAAGTGATAGCCGTTATTATACTTATGATCTATCACCAAACTCCGATCCACATTTTGTTATATCTTTTTAAATTCAAAAACTATGTTCAGTCCGATGCCTACCATTTACTCGTCGATACTCGTGTCAAAACATTTTAACCTTTATTATTAAGTATAATCGTCTTATTATTTTTTGTCCAGTACATTATCAAACAAATGGTGCAGAATTCTGGTCAACTCACTCTCGGAAGCTACCACTACGCCTACGAAAAGGAGCATTCATGTTATATAATGTGAGTAAATTTTACAAACATATTTTGTGTGAAGTGTTCAACTAGTACCCAAGCTAGAACACCAGAAATAAATCCTAACTAAATGTGCGTGTATTAAGCGTAGAATGAAGCAAACCAGCTGGTATTTTTCTGATAAAAATCAATAGATTACAAATCCGCGAAGAAAACAATAAGAACGCTTATCAAAATACGAGGTCAAATGTAAGGAATTGGAAAAAAAATAATCTGGCTCAAAATACATGTTGCAGGAAAAATCAAAACATGCCTGTTCTTGAACAAAAAATATTTATCCATTAAAATTAGGTTTTAAAAAACACAGTTAAGTGGATGAGCATTGAGAAAGAAGGGATCAAAACAAAGAAATGTCTTGCATCTACTGCAATTCATAAATATCTCTCTCAGTTATTCCATGAAAATATTCATAAATCTTTGGCAGCAAAAGTTGAACACATTTGCTTTACATTTCAAAAATTTACTTTTTCATTGGTTAACTCAGATGAGTAAAATAACTATTTTATCATGCTCTGAAACATAAGTGTGCATCTAATTGGTGATGTAACAAGCATCCTGATTTTATTTAGCCTCTCTTTGAGTCTTAGATGACGGTTGACTTAGCAAACATTAACTATCAGTAGAGTATCATTTCTGCACAAAATTTTATTAATTGAAGCTTCGTAAATAATGTAAATAGTATGGAGTAAATAGCAAAAAGACAAATTATGTGCAAAATGCTTTCTTAGCAGTGTAAATAAAGCCAAGAAAGAAATAACAGGTATACTCACACTTACAATATACCTGTTCAAGTGGAACTAATTGCATGAGATGACTGAAACCTGCAATACAAATGAGATGTGGAAGCAATAGGAAAGTATTTTTCACACAAGTAGAAAAATTCGCCTATGCTTCTCGTAACATTTCATGTGATCTCAGGTGTCCTCATTTGAGTGTTTCCATTGGTGCGATAAATGAATGCCCATACCTATTGACGCTAATCAAAACATTCCTTATTAGGATTGAACATATCATTCATCCGCACATTTTACTCAACTACGACATGTAAAAAGGAATTTGATTATACCCGTTGTTCTTTCCTTCGTTATTTTAGCACTATTGACTATCTTTCATGTATATAAATATGGAAGTAAATTTGAATTAGACTTTACGTAAAACCACCTCTTAAATATCAAATTAAGAATTAACTTCCCATTAACCATAACTCTTTAAATAGTTTTCATACTAGAATTCGGTTCAAAAGCCATGCCCAGCCTGGAATAACTTTAACACAATTTTGAATACCTGATGGAGTATATTTTTCCTACGTCAGTAACTTTATTGGGTTGGCTTTGACAAAGGTTGTCAGCGAAATTTTTTGAAAAGCGTAGCACTAGATCCTTTTTCGGAAGGATTATTTTTGAAAAATTTGCCTCCTAAATTTTATTTCCTTCATGGACCATGAATCATGGTCCATGATACTCAGAAGTTTAATTTAGGCAGTGCTGTCCTAATTCAAATTAAGCTAGCAAATCTGAAATAATGAAACGTGTTAATATAAAAATTAACGAAGGAATAAATTCGTAAGGATTTTTATAAAATATTTAAAAAAAGTTCAGCATTTCTCATTTTTGGGAATATTAAGGCGATAATAAAAAATTTCACTGAACCCTTTTTAAACGAATTAAACACTTCAATAAAACGAATAATGGTAATGTTGCACCAACTGCTTTGTTGATTAGCAAATTAAAAATAAAATGTTACCTGTACCATATAACTATTTGTTTTTACAATTTTATAATGTTGTTGGAGGATTTTCCATTATCTAGAAACATTTTGAATAAATTGCTACATTAGCGGGATAAAAGCTCGCCATCTATGGTTTATCTCTTCACGTGTGTGCTAGACCTTTTTTTACAGAGTCTATCCCAAAATATCACGATTGTCTAAATTTAATATTTCTTATTTGACCATGTTTAGCCCAAATTATCGTGATGTTAGGACCGGCGATGATACAATTACCTCATGTATCTATTTGAGTACTCGAGTAAATCAAACAGCTTTCACACAATGTTTCACACCAGTTCGGATAGATTGGAAGAAACTAAATGGCACACCTCAAAAATCTGAATCTGGTTCGGAAACTATCAAGTCAGAACGAAACGAGGTAAAAATGTATATTAGAATGTAAAGTTTCCATTTGGCGTGTCGATCTATACCTTCTGGTAACTTCTGTGCACATATTTTTATATCTAATTTTAAAGTTCACCATAATTTCACGAAAATGCCAGAAGTTGACAAAGGAAGTTGTCCAGAATCATCAAATGGTTACAAATATTTGTCGAGTATCGTCAAGTTAATTATGTGGTATTTCCAGTCAAAGTTCAAAAAGAATAGTATAATTAGTTAAAACTATTTTTTAGGTAATTTTTAATCAATCATTGGTTTAATGATATGGCAAATGCCCATCAACGAAGTTTAAGTCACATAAAAAGTTAAAAAGCAGAAAACTGAAAAAAGTTGAGCTTCTTGTAATTTTCCGGAAGCTGCTTCATTGGAACTAGGTTCCTTTGTGTCTTTTGTGTCTGATCAGTTGGTTGGAAGAGGATGAGACCTCTCGGACTAGTGGTAGAGCTACATTCGTAAAGGATATGCTGAAATCAGGGTTGGTCACTGCGGAATTTCCAAGCCTTTGCTAACTATATTCTAAAGTGTATTCTAGTTCCGCCCAGAGAATGTCACAGTCTCGAGCCTGACGAAAAATCTTAGAGTGAATCAAGCTGTTGACGTAGTCGCTTACGGAATTTTTGTTGCACATCCTCCAGTTTCTCACCTTGTGACTCCTCATATTCCAGCTTGAAATGATTCAGTGATGTACATTTTGATAAAGATGTTGTTTCCTTTCATGGTTTTGAGTGTTCGAAATAGAAATTTGTGGTCTGATGCTAGGGGGATGAAAATCTAACTTTGAGTTGGTGGTTATGAAATGTCCCAACCTAAATAAAATTTACATGGTGCTAGTATGTTTGGCTTTTTTTCTCTAACACTTGTTTCAGCTTCAGTGGATTTTTTGTGACGTTACACTAAAAACGACGATTTGTCATGGGGCAAAGCCGTTAATTTCAATCTCCTTTTAGCTGCCCCTTCTCCAATGTCAAATGCTTAATATGTGGGGCAGCAACCAATATGTGACACCTTCCTGTACCCAATCTATCAGTGCTCATTTTAGTGAAGTTGGTTTCCAAATTATTTGGTAGAATTTTTCCGGTTCCAGATTATGATTTGATTTCGGTTCTGGTTTATTTAAGTTTGTGAAGTCTTGTTCTCAATTTTTTTTTTTTTGGAAGTTGGCTTTCGCCCAATCAAGAGGGTAGGGACTTTATCTATAAATCCCGCAGACTTGCTTTTCGGTATTTCTGCTGCCTCGAACCAGGCCCCGCTCTTTTTACGTGCACGTGTACACATCCTTTTCAGGCGTCTGGTAGCGTGGATCTACTACTACGCATACTTTACCTACTTAACATGAAGGGGGTGAGCTATTGACATTTGCCTTACTCTATTGGGTAACCTTATCGGCATATTTGCATATCATGGCATGGCTCCAGACTCCTAATCACGAAGATACAGGCAGTCTGGCTCCATTCCTTGTCAAAGTGCTTAAGGACTGAAAACCAACAGAAACAGCTCTTGTTCTCAATGTGATTTTTTAAGGGAGAAGGTCCATAAGTTCGGAACTGAAAAAATTTACTATTCCTATTTATCAATTAAGGTTTCAATTAATTCAAATTCAAATACTTAAAATTTGGTCACACAATTTGTGCTGCAGATTAGCAAAATTCAGGTAATTATAAAATGTGAATTATGGCAAGAAGTAGAGTAAACGGTGTATTTCTACATTGGGCAGTGGGCCTCATTTTCTCATAGAAGTGTTTTTAACTAATACCGATCAGGTTTTGTTAAGTCCACGAGCTTTCTACGCATCCTCGAAATATATATCAAAACTGTGAATTTTGAGTTTCTATTTTGCCGCTCTGCTGCACCACTTCCAAATTATAGAATGGTAACACGTAAAAAATCGGTTTCAATTAATAACTTTTATTTCGTCAAAACTTATCGAATCAATTTGCACTTTTGCTAGGCTGTGCAGAAGGCATTTTGAGAATGCATCTTCCATGATTTTTGAAAATATTCATAAAAATCTTTTTGACTGAATGAGTAAAAAAAAATTCTTTTCTATTAGTTTCTAATGGTGGGAAACTAAATTAACACTCGGCACTCCGTCAAATATTCTAGGACTAATTTGAAATTTAGGAAGTATGTGATTACACTCATTTTGGGAACGTAGTTAATTTTAATTATATTTTTTTTTCAGACAGTCTTAAATATTTATTTTCAAGTATTTTCTAAAACCTGCAAAAATACCTTTTCAAAATACGATACAGCACATCAATACGAAAGTAGGAATTTAACCGACGACAAATGACGCAATGACGAATTCAGAACACCAATGTGTAAAATAAATTTTGAAATGATTTCGAGAACATCTTCCCAAAATGAGTTCAAGCATACATTTTCTAATTTTTTAATTAATCCTAGAATGTATGATAGAATGCCGAGTGCTAATTAATTCCAACACCATTAGAAAATAAAAGAAAATTTTTTTTTCACAAAGTTCGTTTCTGCACACTCAAGCAAAAGTTCTAATTGATCCGAGAAATTTCACCAAAATAAAGGTGTATGCACATAGAGTCGCGACTGCGAATTTTACAAACGCGACGCCGATTTTGCTGAATCTCGGTTACAAAGACGAATGTGGAATCGTAAACTCAATCGCGCTTAATTACACATAGCATAAGCTACGATTGTGATTGAAATATTCGATTGGAAGAAATGAGCAATGCAAAACAATGTAACAAAGCAGAGAGGCAAAGAGAGGGGTCGGCAGGTTCTCTGTTGAGTCAGGTGTAAACACACACAGGGGTCAAAACTCTCTGTAAGTATTACAGAATGTGTTTTGATTGGACATAAGCTAATGCAAAACAATGAGCGAGCAAAGCAGAGAAAGGAGAAAGAGGGATCGACAGGTATCTGTTGAGTGAGGTGGAAACACACATATGGGTCATACTTTGATTTTTTTTTTCAACTCACCATCCCTCATCATTACAAAATCTCGTATCGTCACAAAAAATATTTGTTTCGAACAGATATGAGCGAATCGCTCCTAGGGACGATAAAATATCTAAAAACTCACATCGCGATTGAAAAAACTCTCGTCGCGAATCTATGTGAAGGCTTTTACGTCAATCGCGATTACTAAATCGTCATCGCGTGTGTAAAATTCGCTGTCGCGTCTCTATGTGCATGTAGCCTAAAAGTTATTAATTGAAACCATTTTTTACCTGTTAAAGTCCCATTAGCAAATTCAAAAGTGGTGTGGCAGAGCGGCAAAATAAAGACTCAAAATTCGCAGTTTTGATATATATTTGGTGAATGCGCAGAAAGCTCGTGGACTTAATAAAACCTGATCGGTACCTGTCAGTTGCTCTGGGGATCAAAGCCTCGCTTGCCTACTGCGACAGTACGAGTATCCTCACATCTAACCACCGGGCGATAGAATCCTTCTCACAGAACCCCCCTTTTCAATAACACTGGACCCACTGTTCATTATCAAGAGTCGACTGTAATTATAGAACCAACAATAGATTACAGTGCGTGTGCGTAAAATTTCTCGGACTCACTAAAAAAAATACCGCGGCTTACCGCTCACACCTGACTGAGAATAAATAATAATTTAGTTATTCTTCTTGTTTTCTCGGTCAGGTGTGAGTCGTAAGCCGCTGTAATTTTTTTTAGTCCGAGAAATTTTACGCACACGCACTGTAATCTATTGTTGGTTCTATAATATCTTTTCACTCTGTACAACTAACCTTTATTTTCTACGGATTCGGCAAATGGCGGAAATTCAATAGCCCTGACTATTTACAACTAAAGTGATAACCTAACTAACGGAGTGAGAATCATGGAAGACTTAAAAATTCTTGAGGTTGACGTTACTGAAACTGGAATTCTGCTCGCCATCTTATGTGAGACAGAAGGTAGAGTAGCCGGTGTATTTCTACACTGACTCGTGGGTCTCCTCTTCTCACAGGAGAATTTATAACTCATACTTGTCATTGTCTCTTCGGAACAAGGGCTATTGTGAGAGTACGAGTATCCTCACATCTAACCACTGGGCTATACCCAATCCTTCCTAAAAAATTGTTAGAAAAGTACACAACTATTGTTATATAATATAATGTATACTAAGGAGATTTGGTAGGACAAACTACATAGAAGTAAATCTTGTTTGCAATTTGGGAATTTGGAAAAGTTAGTAAAATTGAAGTAACTGAATTGTGTTTCAGCATTGGTACAATGTTTTAAAGAACTTTTTTCTGATGACAATGATCTGTTTTAATTAATCTTACAGATTTGGGTCAAGTTACTCTACGTAAATCGACAGGATTTGAACATGGAGAAGGGAATGAAAAGTCTGACAGGAGAAATTGATGAAATATGGAACGATACACATTTGTAAGTATGACAAAAACATACAAGAGAAACAGAACGACACAAAAAGGAATGATTAGGTGTGATAGTTGGGGAGGGGGAAAGGGTGGTTCACAATTTTTTATGACGATACAAATTACACTAATCGCTGTTTCATTCTACTACTGGCTGTTCGATTGCGAATAAGGTATTTTTTTAAACCTAAGAGAATGTAAGTGTGGTTTGGATGGGAAAACTCTAAGGGGGAAAAAATTCCCGCCGATAGTGGATTCAAAAAATACCTTATTCGCAATCGAACAGCCAGTAGAACTATTCTGGCCAACAATACTATCCATTATTTAAAAAAAAGTGGTGTATCCTGCATCTTAAATCAGTTATTTCCCCAATATTATACTCAAAATAAACTGACCTTATTTAAACACGTTAAATAATACACGCAAAATAAAGATTCTTCATTTATAACTGACCCTATTTAATTAACTGACCAGAATTGCTTGCCTGTGACTTGGAAGTCCACTTAATAGTAAAAACTAGTCTCAAACAGTAAATTAAAGGTGAATAGGCATGTGTATGATTGCTTTAACCTAAAATATCTATCAAGTATTTTGATTTTTTATATGTAAAACCTTTGAATTATTTGTGGAGATAATAGCGTAAATATGACGAAAACGTAGGAAATGAGTACATGAAATTTCAAAAGCATTTTGGAATAAATAAAAATCAGTATTCTTCACCACATTTTTTTTCTTGCAATGCAACCACTTTCCGAATATACTGCATTAAATACTGCAAGTGGAAAACGTTCGAAAAATCAAAACTTTGAATTCATTGTTTTATTGAAAGTTTGATGTTACTGAAAACTTTTAGTTTTGAGCAAAAATTTTTGTTAATGCCTGAAGGGTCAAGACGTGTCTCAGATGTTTTCTCCAAAACCCACATCTTTAAACAACCTAAATTTTTTAAACAAATTTCAATAAAATAATAATCATTCCTACCTGAACTACTACTTTCTTAACTTCAAACAATCATTAGTTGTTCAACGTACGATAAATGTAGTACTGCTTCTTGTAATAATTTCGGAGAAAATATTACATTATTTTTGGAGAGGCACTGAAATAGAAATAGCCATCGTAATATTACAAATCTGGGTAAACCTGGGCTGTTCTCCGTTATATTGATTTCAGAGTTTAGAAATAGCTACATAGCTTGAATTACCCTAGGATTAACAATCATACTAAACATTCTAAACAAAGTAAAACTTTTATTTACCTAACATAAAATGAATGTGAAAATATTGAATGTTTACTAGGGAACACTATGAAATGACTTTTGTTGAGGAAGAATACAATGCCAANTGAATGTGAAAATATTGAATGTTTACTAGGGAACACTATGAAATGACTTTTGTTGAGGAAGAATACAATGCCAATGTCAACCGGGTGCCAATAATTCAAGTTCTACTGTTTGTTTCAAGGCAGACTGCCAAAAAAGATATTCCTGACAAGACTTGGTGTCCAGACATTTATTTAACATTAACAACGTCACATTTAACAGAGAAATTGGAAACTGATCAACAAGATGAATCTAATAAACTTAGAATTTTTAAATATTCGGCAAATCTTGAAATCGAAATGGTAATTGCTAATTATTATATTCATTATAAAGATTATGCCACAGCTTGTGAGGTCAAACTTTGTGCTGCGGCAAGCAAAAAGCGTAATGTTGTCTGTTAGTACAGAAGTAACTCCTCCCCAAAACTCCATAAGTTGTTACAACTTTTTTGCAGATACAACAAAAAAGCTCCATGTTCAGTTAGGATCAACTTGGCCATTATAACAATCGTGATACGCAGCATTTTTTGCAGCATTTCCCAATCAATCTGCGCTTCAGTGAAGAAAAAGTTGCTTCTTCCTCATTGGTATTATATTACATTATATCTATGTGTAAATATAATTATTATGTACAAATACATTAATATATAATTATATACACATATTATTCATTGTCTATAATTACACAATATAATATATTGTATAATTATATTAATGCATAATACATTTTTACACGTAGTAAATAAATTTATATAATACTTATAATAATGTTTAAACTAATGTATACAAAATATAATACAGCGTTTTTTAAAATGAGGTATCTGCTTTCAAAATTTAATATCTAATTAATTGGTGCACCAATTCATGTAAGATTCGTTTAAAGCTGAGAAGCTAGAAGGAATTTTGGTCACCATTTCAGGTGTTGGAGACCAAAGTTTAGTAAGGCCAATCGAACATTTATTCAACTGGTGATGTATTTAGAATTACGATGGTATGAAGGAACTTTGCGTCAAAAAATCCGATTTAATCATCGTTGTTTGTTTGGGCACATATCGAAGTGCTGAAACAAGGGAAACCAAATCTTTATCACTTTTTTGTTAGAAAAATTCCCATGCCTTCGTAATGCTAAATTCAAAATTTTTCACTTTAGTCGTTGACTGACAATTGTAATTGTTCGTCGACATGATACACAAAATTCCTTGAAATAAGCTTAATAATTAAATAATAGCTTAATAAGTAGATAGAAATTATGTTTAAGTTAGTGAAAACAAACCGTATGATTGGCGAAATATGTACCGTCATTGCACTAGTACAATTTTTATATCACGCGGCATGCAAAACGCTGAACGAAACAACATCTAAATGCATAGGACATGTAAAATAATCACTTATTTTCTAACTCAAAACGTAACTTAAGGACTTAGAAATACATTTAATTGGATCAAATATCAAACAAAGTATCAGTTTCTCAAAGGCAACCAAATCTAGATTTTATCCACAAAAAGTTTGGAGNGGATCAAATATCAAACAAAGTATCAGTTTCTCAAAGGCAACCAAATCTAGATTTTATCCACAAAAAGTTTGGAGCTCGTTCAATAATGGTGAAGCCAGTTTTGAAAGGCTATTAAGTAGATAGAAATTAAATGATTAAGTTAGTGAGAACAAACCGTATGATTGGCGANCGTCATTGCACTAGTACAATTTTTATATCACGCGGCATGCAAAACGCTGAACGAAACAACATCTAAATGCAGAGGACATGTAAAATAATCACTTATTTTCTAACTCAAAACGTAACTTAAGGACTTAGAAATACATTTAATTGGATCAAATATCAAACAAAGTATCAGTTTCTCAAAGGCAACCAAATCTAGATTTTATCCACAAAAAGTTTGGAGTTCGTTCAATAATGGTGAAGCCAGTTTTGAAAGGCTATTAAGTAGATAGAAATTAAATGATTAAGTTAGTGAGAACAAACCGTATGATTGGCGAAACATGTACCGTCATTGCACAACAACAATTTTTATATCACGCGGCATGCAAAAAGCTGAAAGAAACATCATCTAAATACAGAGGACATGTAAATTACCCTTTAGTTTCTATCTCAAAACGTAACATAAGGACTTAGAAATACATTTAATTGGATCAAATATCAAACAAAGTTTCAGTTTCTCAAAGGCAACGAAATCTAGATTTTATCCAAAAAAAAGTTTGGAGCTCTTCCAATAATGGTGAAGCCAGTTTTGGAAGGCTATTAAGTAGGTAGAAATTATATGTTTAAGTTAGTGAGAACAAACCATATTATTGGCGAAACATGTATCGTCATTGCACAATAATGGTGAAGCCAGTTTTGGAAGGCTATTTAATGCAACACAGATTAGTCCTTCCATTGACGAGTTATTAATTTTCACAGAGATACCTCATTTTAAAGCTTCCTGTGAAATCATTAATATATAAATAGAGATATTTACAGTGTGTTCAAATAAAAATGTGAATAATCCGGCAGTAGTTTTAAAAAGACACAAATTAGACTCTTCCGACACATTTTAACCTAAGAACATTTAATTAAAATTTCTTAGGGTTTGGTAACTTAAGCAGTTCAAAATATGTGAAAAATTATGACTTACAATCAGTTTTTTATTTTCCGTAAAATTATTTCTAAGAAATATCGCCTTCTTATTCGAAAGCACTGTATAGTCAAATTGTACACTAAAACTTGAAATTTGATCAATTATTTATACTTACGCTTTTATAAGTGGCACACATTGTGTGTGCGTAGTTGACACTTACAGGAACAGTGCATATCTTACTTGAGCAGTACACATTGTAAAAGCCCAAATGGTATTGTGGGTGCGCAGTGGAAATTTTCATTGGCAGCACGCATAATATCTACGCGGGTAACATTTTCGGTGGGCAGTACACATTAAACTTGTAGTGATATTTATTTGTGCAATATTCATTAAAATCGTTTTTATAAATTTGGAGGTTAATTCTTTGGTTTCTTTACAATCAACAATTAGTTTCGCATTGCACCATATGATTGCCCCCCTTTACAATGNTGATATTTATTTGTGCAATATTCATTAAAATCGTTTTTATAAATTTGGAGGTTAATTCTTTGGTTTCTTTACAATAAACAATTAGTTTCGCATTGCACCATATGATTGCCCCCCTTTACAAGTTATTTCTAATTACTGATTTATGCTTCGCAATCTGCGTTGCCTCGTTTCAACTTTCCCATAGCGAATGGCTGAGACTAAATAAATCGTTGGCAATGCGGTAGACATAATTTGCAATTGCTACCTTTAAGTTTAGTGAAATGAAACTAAAGACAAATAAATTCGTAACTATTTTTTGCATGAATAAACGTATATAAACGTTTACTTCTCACTTGCAGTTCATACGTCCCATATAAGAGTATATAGAACATATTCCAATTCATTGATTATTTTGGGAAATAATGCATTTATGACCAAACATTAACTCCGTGAAAGTGAGATTCTGATTTGGAGAAAACAGTAACTATCTGGGTGAGAAATCACAGTCATGGTTCATCATCGAACTCGACCTTTTTTAGATTGATGAACTATTGATTGATGAGTCTCAGTCACTCCCAGTCGTTCCAAGTTAAGCCGTGAAGAAGAGCAAAACGGACGGCAGTAGCATTCCCATAACGTTATGCTTTCCTACTTATTGAACAGTTGTTCGGCATTATTTGAATCGTAATAGTATCATACAGCGACAATATGGCATATTAATAGTAGAATTTGTAATCAAAGAATGACCCACTCAATTTCTCGTGAATCGTTTGTCAAGAAGTAAACGGTTTAAGAAAAAATTTGAAATTTTTCCCTATGGGGATCAACTGAAGTTTTGCAGAGGTTGCCATTTCCTGCATTAGATAAACCAAGACAAAGTTAAATTTTAACATCTCTTTTGGCAAGCCGATTTAGGAGTATTGGTGAAAAAATTAAGTAAAGAATTCTTCAGTGTTCTAATTCTAAGCACCGATGAATTATTTCTTCAAGTCACAACCTGTACGATCCACAATTTTATTACTCGTGGGTCAAAGTTTTCATTGACCATAAATAAGTGTTGGAAACAGCAGCTTGGTATCTTCTCAAATTCATATCGCGTGGGTGACGTCGGGGCAATAACTAGGAAATCAACAATTCGTACTGTTGACTAGAGTATGTATAGGAATCTACCGATGCCAATTTTGAAATTGGCACATCGGTCAAATCCGCCATTTTAAAATAAATCGGCATCTGCCATTTTTGGCCGATTCTCTTCCCCACTTTTTGTTTTAGTTCTAGAGAAACGGACTCTAAATGTATTAGTGGGAAAATTTATTTAACGTAACCTTTCAATTAATTTTGAAATTCAAGTAAACTTTTTACAGTTCGAAACTAAAATTTAATTTATGATGAAGGTTATGATGAAGGAATACGAATTACAAGGCTATGTCTGGATTCAGACGACCTAACAACCTTACAATCGGTCTCCGATTAAAGAATCGTTCGCTATGAAGGGCGTTGGGAAGTAGGGAGGGCGGTAAGCGGTAGGGACAGCTGAGAGCGGTATGGTGGGGAGGGGTTGATTTCGAAACAATTTTGTCAAACAGATATTACGAAACAGGCAACATTGTAACAATTTTTATTCGTGATGGATTTTGTATACACGTGGTCACAGCTGGGCGTTTTGAGTTCGCCATACATTGCGTTAGGAAAATGTTCGCCATACCCGTAAGTACCCTTACTTGTATGTATGGGTATATTAATTAGCGGACGTTATTTTTTCCGATAAGGTATGGATATGGTACAGGGCCCGCCAAATTAATCCGGGCCGTAGGAAGTCGCTTTCACAAAAAAAAATTTAGACAGCAAATAAATAGCGCGAAATCCAAAAGTTGGAAGGATTGAAGTTAGCGTGTGTTCGAAAGAACATAACTTTAGAAAAATTAATTTACAGCAGCAGAGAGAAAAGTCAAAGTCGAGGAGTTGGGTATGATACCTTCGCATCTACTCCACCTCGTTCAACAGAGAACCTGTCGACCCCTCTCTCTGCCACTCTACTATATTTTTGTGACGATACGCCATTCTCTAATTCTAATTCATGATTTGAGAGTAAAAACGAAATCGAGGAATTACCCTTTACATCTATTCCATCTCACTCAACAGAGAACCTGCCCACCCACCCCTCTCTCTGCCTCTCTCCTTTGCTTCATTGTTTTGCATTAGTTTACGTCTAATTAAAACATATTTTATATTCATAAAATTAACTTCACTTCCATTATTTCTTAATTGTGTATCGCCTACCCCAAGCAGTTTTTGGTGAAAGGCGGAGAAGGAAGAACCGGATTAACTTGGCGGGCCCTGTATATACGGCGAGGAAAAGGTACGGGTACTGATATTAGCAGCTGTAATTTTTTACGTGAAGATATGGGTACGAACCCCTGATGTACGCCATACCGGGTGGTACACCGTACAGTTACCCCTACGTATATGCGTTGAGGCTAAATTTTTTGATGAGTGGGTACACGTATGAGCAGACCCTTAATTTTTCACAATGTACTGCTACTGAGGGGGCTACAGCTAAGTATGAGTAGGGTATGAGCGGGTCAGTTTTTTTTTAAACAAGGTACGTTTACGGGTGTTCACAGTGCCTCTAACTGCTCACCTCTGCATGTGGTCTGTTATGGCAAATTATGGTAACGTTGATTGCAATGTAAATTTAACTTTGCGGTCGCTTGCAGCTTAGAATACCATCTCTTGGGTAATGAAATCTTTGTTAAGACAGTGTTAGCGATGGAGAACATAATGGTGGAAGCTCAAATTTTTAAAACTCTGGAATTTAATTTGCTATAAACTGCAGACTGTATGTAAATTTTTACTATCTCAATTTTCAGTAGAGAATAATGACTCAAATGTGAGTTTAAATGTGCTAAAATCGATCCTGTTACTGTTAGGAACTCATTTAAAATTATGGCGCAATAAAATCGGCCGCCGATTATATCGGTATCGGCAATATTTTTTTCTAAATCGGCATCGGCCAAAAAGTTGACATCGGTTGATCCCTAGTATAGAACATAAAATTATAACTTTTAAAATAAAATTTTATAAAATGTAAACTTGTTGAAGCATGGAGTTAAAACGAATTGAGATTGAATAATCCCAAGATCAAATTCAGATAAGGTGTTTGTGCTTCATTAGTGTACCCACGACACGCTAAGCCAACAACAAATTTACCTGGATCAGCAAAAATGAAAAATTCATTTATGTTCTATGAGCGATGGTTATGCTCTGATAGACCACATAGTCGAAAACTAAATTCAATGGATGTTCTATGCCCAAGTCCTAAGGAATCGCAAATACACAGCAATTATTAGATTTAATTAAGTTTACTTAGTTTATATATTTTGCCAAAGTATTTTGAACCTATTTGTCCGATTTTGTAATAGTTTTTGTAGTCTACATTATTCATTAATTTACAGATTTATTTCAAGATATTTATTAAGAAAAATTTCCAACTAAACATGACTAAGTTCTTGGGGTATCGTGTCGTAAAAAGCATGGTTGAATCAAATTCGGGAACGCACAGGTACAAATTATTGTTTGATGTCAACAGTTTTGTCTTGATCACAAAATATGTAACTACTTTCTTATTTTGATTGCAGTATGTTGATTTACACTTCGCATTTAATAAAGTTGAAAATTGATGAAATATGGGAGGCAATTAATTCCATAAAGAAGGATACATCTGATGCATTATATATCTATATTTCACTTGTTGGAATACATGATGAAGGAATTGCAGTGGATACGAAGACTCCCGACACATGGGAGATAGTTAATGTTAAAGGCACTTGCAAGATAATCAATTCAAATTTGATGATTGATGCTGTAACAGTAAGCAAGAATGAAATTGTAAGTAGGCAACAGTAGGCATAAAAATCACATTTAACACATTTGACTCAAACAAATTTGGGGAAGAAAAATACGTGTTGGCTAATAATTTTACCCGCCATGGTACTCTTTTTGACATTTTGTTTACAAAATTCCATCTATTGAGCATTTTTATTGAATAATGACGGTCACAGGTCATGGCTCTCATTTTGGATGAACCAACTACCATATAATTAAACAATTCACAATTTCATGAAATAGGTTTACTTGGTAATTCAGTCAAATGAGCAACTCTATGAGTTTTTGCCTTGTTGACCAGTCCTAAAACAGAAGAAAGCAAAACTATATAACATAATCAGGCAACCTCGGCATTTCATGGGCTATCAATTGGTTTAAAGTGGCAATAACAGTTACAAATATGTTTCCTGTTCTTTTTTTACCGACAATGTTAATAAACGAATAAAATTCAAGTGTGTCATTTCTAAGTGATGTTGGATTGTTCTTGGACACTCTGTTAAATGATTTAATTTATTGTGTAGGAATACATTGCACTCATTCAACAGCTTGAAAGTCAAATGACGCCGCCTGAAACGGACGAAAAATCCACCATGTAAGTTTTTTACATTTCTATGTCCCCTCATTCCAATATTTCTAATTTCAAAACGGTTAGATGAGACTTTAGAGCTGCAAAGCACAAAATAATCAGAAAATCCACATTTCATTGCACAACTGGATCATAAGATATTGCGAATAAATAATATTTGAAATAATCAAAGATATTTTTCACTTTGAGCTTTAGCAAAGTTTGTTCAGGTATTCAATAATGATCTTATCCATTGTTCCTCAGAGAAGCCTGCTTAGCGGCTCAAAAATTTCTTGTCAAAAATTTACGGTAAGAGTGACTGAGAAGATAATGTTAGCCTAAAAATGTGCGCGATTGTTCAGGCTTACGTGTCGGTGTTTCTGAATTTTTTTATGTAGACACATGTAGTGATATTTGGTCACCGTAGCTAAACTGCAGTAATGCGCCTACAAGTAATGAGATCATAAGAGTTATAGGAAGTATTTTAAAGACTTAACTTTGCTCGTCTATTCTATGTAGGATCTCATTTCAGATCTATATGTAGGGTTTACAACTACGACTAAGTTTAATAGTATTAACATATTAATTAACTAAAATTAAGACTATATATTGTGGTTCTTTTAATTTATCCGGGTCTTCGCCAAAATTCCGGATTGGCTATATCTGGTATTCTTCAAACTTAATCGAGGTATTTTCTTCTTATGCAGTCATTTCTACACCCTAGCTTTCCAAAATATTCTCATATGCTTATTTTCTGATGGTTTGTATTGACGTATTTCTGAGCATCCAATTCAGTCTCTGAATCAAAATAATTTTGTCAGGTGCTACATGTATGTTGCAAAAGTTGCTTCCCCACTGCTTCTAATACTTACTAAATAGACACGTTTGTAACCATTACGACAAGTTTCATTACTAACTATTAATCGCTAACAGCGAGGGTGGAGGGGCTTATTAGATTCAACAATCGGTCTGGCAGTTCATATGTCCTGCAGAATAGAACATGCTGGTTTGGCGTACTTGGTGCACAATAGTGGGACTATAATTTCATGTATAACCAGTTTTTGTGACTATTGCATTCAATGTTCCGTATGTTTCTGATTACTATTTAAGAATGCTATTTGTAAAGTTCGTATTCTCGAAGGTTAATATTCTCTAACTTTAGATAATAGTTTATAGAAAGATTAAAGATTATAGACACCAAAATCAACATAAAATTAATATTATTTTCATCAAATTTTTACTATTAAAACTTCTGCTTCAATTGCCTTATCTGTAATCTACCACTTTTACCGTTAAGCATAATTTTTTCTTTCGCTAGACATCAAGTAAAAGTTACTTGATCGTCGATTGAAATATAGCTGTTACACTTAATGGACAAATATACATCGTATTCATTCATAATTTATCTATTTTTGAGAGATTAACATGTAAGTTGACAATAAAGTCACAATATTTAGAAGCCAATAACTGATTATAATTATTCTTATCATGTCTTATCAACACTTTTTTTTTACTTATTACATTGTAGTAGTCACTTCTACCAGCATTAAATTATTATAATTACTAGTATTTCCTGGTGTACCATGTTACATGTAATGACAATGACCTTAGTCCCACTGACAATTGAGCAGATTTTATAGGAAGTTTATTCAAGTGTCAAGATGCTGTCTATTTAGATGAATGTCGATTCCAGTCCGACTAATTGCTGGTTTTTATTTTAGGGTTGCACCTGCGAGACAGAACACAAATGACATGGATACGGCTAACTTGACAGAACCTGCAAAGGTATGCCAATTTTTATCTTCTATCATTCAAGAATAACTAATTAACTGAGCATAGCTATAGTGTTCCCGTTGAAATCTTAGAATACAGAAACATAATAAATTTGTTAGTTTTCTGGGATAGTTTAAGAACGATGGCATTTTTTAACTTTGTGATGGGTTCGCTTTTAAGACGAAACGTAGTGTAGGTGGTGTATTTTTACACTGGATCATGGGTCGCCTTATGCCACAGGAGACATTTTAACTCATACTTTTAATTGTCACTCGGGATCAAAGTGTCGCTTTAACTATGTGAGAGTAAGAATTTCTTCTCATTTAACGATATGTCCGATACAGAACACTCTCGACATTGGCGTTTGGGTGTGTTGAGCTGCATCATGTTGCAGGCTTTCCAATGGTGGAAAGCAATAAAAACCAGGAAATAATTTTCAAAATTTGCCATCGTTGAAATATATTCAAAGTTTTCCAATACTTTGGAAGTAAGTGGTATTGTCATAATCCATATTGATTGGGTGTTTTTCTGATTCCATTATTTAGCAGAGCCAGAGTCAGAATAGAATAGAACGTAAAATCTTGAAAAGTATTAAATGTAAAATCCTATTTAACTTGTGCCTTAATAGTGGTAGTGACGAACGGTGTACAATGCAAGCTACAAAAAATTACTTATATGCACATAACTTTATCGTGTTGGCTGTTTGGAAACATAAGTAAGTTTGTTAAATATATTTTGATTACATTGCAAAACAAAAAACAATATAAAGATTAATAAACCGTACATGCGGTAATAACATTTGTTCACTCAAATACATATTACTTTAGCAACAAAAGCCAATCGTAAGAGAGATAAGTTTGTAGAGGAAAAAAGATACACTTATAAATAAGAATATTAGGTAGAAATAGGTTGAATCCGCGAACGAATCGGAACCGGTATCTTTAATACGCAAAACACCTTCACACGAGAAGAGACAATAGGTGGTACACAGTTCTACTCAAAAATACAAAGAAGCATGTGTATATAGATATATAAGTTTGTCTACAAATATGACAACATAGAAATACGTAGTGTTGACCTTAAAACGACTGGTAACCATGGGTTGATATTATGTGTGGGAATTTTGATACTACGTGTGGCTTGGTTTGGTTTGGAATATGAGACGAATGGGCTGAACCAAACAAAATCACGACACCATTTGTTTGTTTTATTTGGATTCCAAAACATGTTTGGCCTCTCACATTTGATGGCTTATGATCGAGAGATCTAGTTAAAATTATCGGTAGTCGTGAACTAATAATAGTTCACATGGCATGGGACAGAATCTAGCAAAAATGTTAAAAGGGTTAACTTTTCTGGTCAGCGATTCATCAGCTAAGACTTTTTGTAGTCCAACAACAATAACAGCCTAATCACTTCATGCTCTCGTTTTTTTTTAAATAATATATAAAATTCGAACCTCAATTATTTTCTTTTTAGTGGTAATGGGTGGTTATTAGATATTATTACAAATGTTTTAATTTCTTTCGCAGGAATACTCAGGACTCATGGAAAAACTTGGAAACGAACCGGCACCATCATCTGAAAACCTTGCAAACCCTAATGCGTAAGTTATCTTATTTCTATAGTTTACGTATTCAGTTTAATACTAGTCATCAACCAGTAACTTTCTCCATGTTCTCAATTTGAACTTTGTTCGAATCATTTAGCGCCAAATTAACAAATAATTTTGATCTCCAATGTAAAAAATTAACCAAATTGAAGCAAAGTGTTATGCATATTATGTCGATCATGCTACCAATGGAATAATTCTAATTTGATGTAATGAAAAAGTGGCTTGAAGTTTCCACTTCAACAATGTTTGTTGACGAATCCGAAAATGATATAGTTCATTGCTTGCCAATGATTGGAACATAGTCGATCCTAATATTAATAGAACCATATTATTTTAAGTTTCAGTTTTCTTGCTTCTTCTATCGATTAAGTTTCTTGCGACATTATCTTGTGTCTATCTATGTCTTTATATTCTAATTTGAAGTATTCACAATGCGATATGCTGCATTCGGAATGCGACTTGTTTGTGTTGCTTGCATAAAATGGTCAACCTCGGTATGAATGGATCAAATAAGAAGTCCAGGTATATAGTGGGGCGCAAAATTCTCTATACATGAAAAAAGTCTTAACTGTAAAAGATATGCACAAAAAATTAGGTGGTTGGAAGCCCGTTACCTTATTCTATTATAACTCACATCTAACTCATTTCCTTCATGTATAGATACTTTTGCTCTTCAGAGTATGTTACATACGTGAATTGTTGAATACAGGTTTCACTGATTTCCTGGTAAAAACTTTCGTTTGTCGATTCAGGTACAACATTCCTTATTGCTTTTGTTACTACAGTTATGGCTAAGTTATTCCGTGGCGTAGAAAGTCGCTTTCCCTGAAAAAAGATATAAGAAATCAAATAACGCGAAATTCAAAAGTTTGAGGGAGTGAAGTTGGTTTGTGCTTGAAAAACAAGAAGTAAAATTGAAATTAAAAATTATTATTAACTTTATTTATTTATAATAATAATAATTATTAATAATAATATATTTATCATATAAATATATTATAAATATAATAAATACTATATAATATATATAATATATAATATATTGAATTCAATATAAGTCCCAACCTTCTTGATTGGGCGAAAGCCAATTAGTCAAATAAACTTCCAAAAAAAAATTGAACCGTGGCCCGAAGACACATTTTCCTATTGTGTTGTTCGGGCTAAGCGGTGTGCTATGGATACCGGTCTTGGATCGGTGCCATTTCTTTAGCTAGAATAACAATCTAGCACTGGTACAAGAGCTGCCTCTGTTGGTTTTTCAGTCCTTAAACACTTTGACAAGGAATGGAGCCAGACTGCCTGTATTTTTGTGATTATAAGTCTGGAGCGTGGAGCCACGCCATGATATTCAAAGATGCCGATAAGGTTTACCAACAGAGTAAAACAAATGTCAATAGCTCACTCCCTTTCATATAGCGTAGGTAAAGTATGCTTAGTAGTAGATCCACGCTACCAGATGCCTGAAAAGGTTGTGTACACGTGCACGTAAGAATAGCGGGGCCTGGTTCGAGGCAGCAAAAATACCTAAAAGCGAGTCTGCGGAATGTTCAGATAAAGTCCCTACCCTCTTGATTGGGCGAAAGCCAATAAGTCAAATAAACTTCCAAAATATATTGAATTCAATATCGTGTATTCACTATTCAATATCGTATATCTTGTATTCAAATATATATACGAGAATACAGGTGCGAAGATTAACACTTATTACGGTTTAACGCAAATACTGTGGAAATCAACTTTCTTTCTTTCATGCTATTTGAGAATGCACTGTCACATTTCACATTCGACTGAATTACTTTCAAGGAATGCCAAAGGACCCAATTCGACTTATCAAGGACATCACAGAAGCTGCCACTGATCCAATCTTCACATTTTACTTATTACTTTTAATTTCAAATATTTTAAAAAATTTCAGTAACTTTAACACTCATAATTTTATTTTATTCAAATTTACTTATGCGCGAAATTTCATTTATAGGGCAATGGCCAACGTCAAATAAACTTATTGATTGATATATATAATATACAGTGAAGTGTAATAAATAAAGGCAATGATTTTGCTTTCACTTGAGTTTTGGGATGAAAAGTTCACATGGAATATAGAGTTCTGCGCCGGATTTAAACATACTAAAACCTGCGACAGAAAA
>NIPM01000198.1:68349-131871 GCA_002738285.1 Holacanthella duospinosa | reverse complement strand
ACTGGAGGGTGTCAAAATTTGAAGTCCAGAAGATGTCGAACAGATTTTTTTTCATTCGCAGGATTTAGCGATAACTGCACATTAGGGTTGAATTACTTGTCTATTAATGAACGTTAGGTAGAGAGGCCGCGCATACTTTGGAGGAATATGAACTACCTCCACAAACCGACAGGTGACGCATCATGGCAAGGCGTCCTTCTTGCCATTATTTATTATACTTCGCTGTATATAATATGTACCTAAAGATTCAATATGAGTTACCAGAAATAATTGTCTCAAGTTTTCACTTGGTCTCATCCTTGGCGCGAATGGGTAAATTAAGCAACTTTGCTCAGCAGCAACCTAGGCTACCCGCCGTAGTTGGGCATGCAATATATTAAATAATACTGGAAACAATTACATAACCAATCTAGAAATTCATAACCTGACACAAAACCTAAAACTTAGCAGTGTTAGTTTGTTAGAAACACTTATACTAAGTTGTCAGGTTATTTCATTTTCAAATTGGATTGACGCAGATGTGGTAGATGGTTACATCCAATTATTACATTAGGTTTAATCTAAAAAGAACACGGAAGAATTAGAATTATATGATTTGATTTTTTAAGAGGTCTAGTTCTTCCGTATATTTGTTTAGATTTGATTAAGATAGTTACCCTGATGAAATCCATCCACACAAATGCTAAAAAAACACAAGAAAATATTAATAATCTAATAAATCACTAAAAATTAATAAAAAAAAATTACAATAAAAATTACTAAAAACCATGGTACCATAGAAATGTACCCATCTACCATCGGCTTAATCCAACCGATTATCAGGATACACTTACGTCTGCCGGAAAAGTATAACTCGACCACACCTTTGTTATTCTCTTAATTATAAAAGTAAATTTGATCTTATAAAGTGAACAGATATATTCTAATTGATGCTTCACTTGGTTTTACCTTAATCGTAATCACTTCCGTACTAATTCCACTGGATGAAACCTAGTGTAGCACCAATTACAATTCGTAGTTCAGCTTGTAAAATTAGAATTACTCGTGTAACTAAACAAAAAATGAAGAAGATTTACAAAAATTTAGCTTTCTGCAATCTGCAATAAAAAAAAATTGGAATGAAATGAAATGCCCGCTGTTGAACAAATGGGTAGTTGAATTTTGGGATAGCGTGAGAGGGAGTTTTTTCCGTTCGCGCCAAGGATGAGACCAAGTGAAAACTTGAGACAATTATTTCTGGTAACTCATATTGAATCTTTAGGTATTATATTAATATAATATTAATAATATAATAAATATTATATAATAACTATATAAATATATTTATTAACAATAATTATAAATATATTATTAAAAATTAAAAATTAGGCCCGCCGCCTTCTTTATTAATTGTTAAAATGTGTCAGCTAATTTCACTTTCATTTTTTGTAATAATTGTGTATCTAAAATAAATTTGAGACAGCAAATAAATAGCAGGAAATACAAAAGTTGGAGGGAATGAAGTTAGCGTGTGTTTGAGAAAACATTCCTCTGAAAAAATTAATTATTTAACAAGAGCAGCAGAGAGTTGAGAGAATGAGGACAATAGGTATGGTCCATTTGCATCTACTCCACCTCACTTAACAGAGAACCTGTCGACCTCTCTCTCTAGCTCTCTGCTTTCTTCATTTGCGCTGCTTTGCAATAATTTGTCTAATCAAAACTGACTTAAAAAATTTTTTTTAACAAACGCCATTCTGTAATGCTGAAAGATGGGTAATTGAGAGAAATGACCAACTAGAGGAATGGGCACACATGGGCGTTTGAAGTTCGCCGAACCTTCCGAACCAGAACCTAGTACAGAAATTTTTTTCCGCACCATACCCGAACCGAACCTCGACTCTATCGAACCGAGCCGAACCCAAACCAACTTCAAATTTTACTTTAGCGCACCGAATCCGCACCGAACCTCGACTTTGTCGAACCGAACCGAACCCAACTCTACTTTAATATTTTACTCTCTCGAACCGAACCCTCACCGAACCGAACCCGAACCTTGCCCTATTTAATATACAAACATTCAGGTTCGCCGAACTTCCCGAACCGGACCGTACCAGGTTCAGCTACAAACCGAACCGAACCGATTCCTAAATACAAAAATTTATGGCCGCACCGAACCCGAACCGAATCTAGACCCTGTCGAACCGAGCCAAACCCGTAACTAATTAAAAAATATAGAACCCGAGCCGAACCCGTATCGAACAAAGTTCGGTTCCGTTCGAGGTTCGATGAAATTTTCCGAACCTCAAACACCCATGTGGGAATGGGGTACGATCCCTTGGCATCTATTCTACCTGACTCAACAGAGAACCTGCCAGACCCTTTTCTCTGTCTCTCTGCTTTGCTTTATTGCTTTGCATTAGTGTATCTAAACGGAACAGATGTTTTAAAGTGATTATAATAAAATTAACTTCACTTCCATTATTTACTAATTGTGTATCGCCTGCCCCAAGACGTTTTTGGTGAAAGGCGAAGAAAGAAAGCTCGGATTAAAGTGGTTCGGCCTGTACTATAACCAGGCATACATGGGCAAAGTGCCTCGTGCTCTCTCGATGAGGGCAGCCCTGAGGGCACGAGGGCAGGTATTAGCATGAGGGCACGATGGCAGGAGGACAGACTTAAACCGTGAGGGCATGAGGGCAGGGGTAATTCGTGAGGGCATGAGCGTACGAGGGGATGAGGGCAGATTTGGGTAGTGATGACATTAGGACAGGCTTNACGAGGGCAGAAGGGCAGGGGTAATTCGTGAGGGCATGAGCGTACGAGGGGATGAGGGCAGATTTGGGTAGTGATGACATTAGGACAGGCTTGGTTTGACAGGTCATGAGTGTAGATTTAGGTCGTGAGGGCACTATGCCAGTTAACTTGCCCTCACATAAACATTTAATTTCTGTTATACCTCTATTTCTGTGTATTTATATTGAACCTACTTTAAAATGCAAACGTAATGATCGCTTTATTTTTATTTTGGAAAATAATTAACCCAACAAGCAATCATAAACAAATGCGTTTGTTTTTTTATCAAAAAATTCCAAGTTGTCAATAAACACGGTAATAAAGTTTAGAAATACAACATTACAATTTGAAAGTACGTTGTCATCATTTTTTTGTTTCTCATGTCTACTTTTTTATGTCTCGGTTTAGACCCTTGTTCCGACACCAATTTGTAAATGATTCGCTTTATTTGCATCGGAATATTTCTCCCGTGTTCATTCTTACATGAACAAATTGCCCTTATGCTCTCTCGATGAGGTCAGACTTAAATCGTGAGGGCATGAGGGCACGAGGGCAAACTTAATTCGTGAGGGCATGAGGGCACAAGGGCAGGAGGACAGACTTGATTCGTGAGGGCACGATGGCAGGCTTGGTTTGTGAGGGCAAGAAGGCAAGAGGGCAGGAGGGCAGTTAACATGCCCATGTATGTAACCAGGTCGTTATTTGCAATTTCACCCCGGTCTTAACATAGTTCAGCAACGGGAATAGATTTTAATTGTTCATCTGTTCGTAGTCTTATAACTCTCACTACTAGCCAACAACTTCTCCTGTTTATTACATTAATAGAAGAATTCTTAATATTATTAATAGAATTAATTAGAAGAATTTTGTTAAACGGTGGTTATTGAGTATTGAATACTATAAAATATTTGACTTATAGGGTTTAATTAGTCTTCTACAAATTTTTGGCCTTATACTTTCAACCTGGTGCTTGTACGTTTTCCGATCTGTGAAAATCACCCACAAGTTCTACACCATGTTATTGTATTCGGCCAAGGCATTACGGTGAAAATCATGGTCGAGGGAAAGATAAATTCGATGGGAATTTAGAAGAAAGTAGGGAAATTAGTGGTTAGAGAATTAGAAAGGTTAGTCACTGGATGAAAGTTAGAAGAACCTGAGGGACAAATCAGAGATCAGCGGGTCAATACACCGAAAATTGAGGATCTCAATAAGGTATTCACTTTAAACTAACAACCCGGAAAACTCAAATTAGAAACCAAAAAATAGGAGATGGTGCAGAGATGTGTTCTAAAATATATCTGCATTACGATTCACTAAATAATTGCTGGTTCTTCACATGAAGAGAAATATAATCTTTTCAGACAAAGTCTAAAACATCGATGAAGAAGGTTAAAAAGTGTGGAAAAAAGTGGGCGAATCCTTTTGCCATTTGCTATCATCGAAGTGGCATCGGTTTTAAGTATACATCGTTGATTTTTTGACCAAAAAATGTTTTCTTGAACTGAGATAGTGTTCGTCCGTTTAAATGGAATGTATTCGTTTTATGAAATGTTGTGTCGAATGTGCCAGCAGGATAAATTTGGAAATATTTAGCAGACCAACGACTTTAGCTATTTATTTTTTTTTTGAAAATTGCTTTTACGATTGGGGTGTTTTAAATAAAATACCTGCATCGGGAAACACTTAATGCATGTGGAGTTGTCGAAGATTTATGGTAGGAGTGACTCTGAGAAGATAATGTTAGCTTAAAAATGTGCGCGATTGTGCACGCTTATGTGTCGGTGTCTCCACATTTTCTTATGTAGTGATATTTGGTCACCGTAGCTAAACTGCAGTAATGTGCCTACAAGTAATGAAATCACAAGAGTTATTGGAAATAATTTTAAGACTTAACTTTGGTCGTCTATTCCATGTAGGATCTCAATTCAGATCTATGATATGTACTGTTTACAACTAACACTAAATTTACACTTTTGTAACATGTTCAAAATATTTACTTTCTAGAATTAACCAAATGAAGTCGACTAAATTTATTTGTTTTTAAACCTTATGTACTGATGTCTTATTGTGTAAATGACAACCCATACTGGCGTAGGTATTCTTTTTGTCATGAACTATGGTGACCTTATCTTTTCCCCCTTAGGCTGAATGCATTTAAGGTTATTTCTACCATGTATTTTTGAAAAGAGAAATAATAAAACTTTAATAGGATTGAAAAATCGACAAAACTCTGTATAAAATAATCAACATTGTTTTTTACGAGATAGGATACTCCTTTATTTCCACGACAATTAATATTTGGTTAATAATTGAACCGCTTTTAATAATAAAAAATGTCGTTTCTCAGAAAATATGAATAGCAGTAATAAGCTAACACAGTGAACAAATATTTATGGATTCGAATACACTTTGTAGCAGCATTAATTTAGAATTACATACATATTAAGGAAGTGTTCAAATTTTAGTGGAAGGATATTGGTAGTTTGCATATTTTGGAAATACGCTCGGTAAAGTCATGAGAAGCTCGGTGAGTCAGGAATCATTCACATACAGTAAACTCGACAGGGAAAATTGTTTAAGGAAATTGAAAGTTATCTATGTAAAACCAACATGAGAAACTGGCATATTATATTAATATAAAAATAATTTCGTTGAAAAAAGTTTTAGTGAATAAAAGATAATGTACTACTCGTTAAATTTATATTTTCAAATTTGTACATATTGGTGATTTGAAAAATGATGGGACAAAAACTACCATTAAATTTAATTATTGAAATGTCACTTCGAATCAGACTGTAATATAATTAATTCATTGTCACACGATAACCTAAAAAAACTTATATTTTGAAACTATTTTTATTTTACTAAAAGGGAAATGTGTCTAATAAATCAATATAAAAAATTTAATATATTTATTAAAAAAATCTACTCAGACCGCCCCCGAGGAAGTTTTTACATGTGTTTTTCTTTCAACTAAAGTTAGCCCCGAAAATACTCTCCCAGAGACCGTTCACCATTACGTTCGTAAGCCTTCATTGCATCAGACAAAGGGGCGTGATAGAATGGTAACGATTTTATGGCAGTAAAAAAATTAAGCTTCAGTTACCTTCTACATATGCAACTAGATCTACATTAAAAATAGGTTGGAAAATATTTAAAATAAGCTTACTCCAAATTTCATTTTTGTAACTAGAACCAAGCTTCCATTATAAAACACACTTCTAAGTTATTTGTATGCGAACTCACCCAACAGAATATTGACACCATATATGAATGCTTCCGTATGGCTAATCCGTGCGTGATTCTATTAACTAATAGCTAAGATGATGTTTTGTGGTACTTTAATTTATCCGGGGCGTTTACCACAATTCCCGAATGATTATATCTGGCATTCTTCAAACTTAACTGAGGCATTTTCTTCTAAAGTAGTCAGTTTTACAATAAGTTCATTCACAATTAGTATCTGTTTTCTTTAACACCCTAGCTTCTGCAAATTATCTCATTCTTATTTTCTGATGGTTCATATTATCGTATTTCTAAAACTTGTATTATCTGAACTAGACTCCCATCATCCAATTCGGACTCTGATTCAAAATAATTTTGAGGGGTGATATATGCATCAGTTGCAAAAGTTACCCCCCTCCCTCTCCCCCTCAACTTATAATACTTACTCAATAGACACGTTTGTAACCATTATGACTAGTTTTATTGCTAAACATTAACAGCAAACAGCGAAAGTGAAGGAATTTATGAGATTCAACAATCCGTCTGGCAGTTCATATGTCCTGCAGAATACTACATGCTAGTTTGGCGTACTTGGTGCACAATAGTGGGACTGTAATTTTATGTATAGCCAGTTTTTGTGACTGTTGCATTCAATGTTCCGTATGTTTCTGAGTACTACTCATGAATGCTATTTGTAGAGTTGTTATTCTCGAAGGTTAATCGAAATTATCTAACTTTCGATAATAGTTTATAGAAAGATTAAAGATTATAAAGTACCAAAATCAACATAATTTTAATATTAATTCCATAAAATTCTTACTATTAAAACATCTGCTTCAATTCCCCTATCTCTAATCTACCACTTTTTACCGTGAAGCATAGTTTTTTTCTTTCGTTAAACATCAAGTAGCAGTTACTTGGTCGTCGATCGAAACATAGCTGTTACACTTAATGGACAAATATACATCATATTCATTCATAATTTATCTATTTTTGAAAGATTAACAAGTAATTTGACAATAAAGTCACAATATTTAGAAGCCAATAACTGATTATAATTGTTTTTATTACGTCTTATTAACACGTTTTTACTTATTACATTGTAGTAGTCACTTCTACCAGCATTAAATTATTATAATTACTAGTATTTCCTGGTGTACCATGTAATGACAATGACCTTAGTCCCACTGACAATTGAGCAGATTTTATAGGAAGTTTATTCAAGTGTCAAGATGCTGTCTATTTAGATGAATGTCGATTCCAGTCCGACTAATTGCTGGTTTTTATTTTAGGGTTGCACTTGCGAGACAGAACACAAATGACATGGATACGGCTAAGTTAACAGAACCTGCAAAGGTATGCCAATTTTTANCTTGCGAGACAGAACACAAATGACATGGATACGGCTAAGTTAACAGAACCTGCAAAGGTATGCCAATTTTTATCTTCTCTCATTCAAAAATAACTAATGAACTGAGCATAGTTATAGTGTTCCCGTTGAAATCTGAGTATACAGAAACGTTACAAATTTGTTTGTTTTCAGGGATAATTTTAGAAGTTTGCCATTTTTTAACTTTGTGATGGGCTCGCTTAAAGACGAAACGTAGTGTACTCTCGAACCAAATAGCATTGAGCCCTCGGCGGGATTCACTTATTACAGTTTTCCAAACAAACATCTTAAAATTTGAGTTGTGTGCGGTAGTCAAATTGTAGTATGATTTAGTCNTCCAAACAAACATCTTAAAATTTGAGTTGTGTGCGGTAGTCAAATTGTAGTATGATTTAGTCAGCGAACATGTCATCAGAAATTTCGAAAAATTTGTAAACAGTTACTGCTGTCAATAGACTTTTCTAATCTTAGAACAGGATTNTCATCAGAAATTTCGAAAAATTTGTAAACAGTTACTGCTGTCAATAGACTTTTCTAATCTTAGAACAGGATTTTAGGTAGATTTGATTAATTCCATGTTTCTTTGAATTAGTCTATAGCGAATCCAATATTTCTCTTCATATTTTTGAGTTTTGACTTCTGTATCATTTAAAACTAGTTGCCTGCATTTATTTTGTTTTTGATTTGGAGAGACCAGGTTTCATTACAGTAAAATATGCGTCCCGGAAATGTTTAACGTGGCGCAAGTAGCACTCAAGTTGAGCTGCTATGTCATTGCATTCCAGGAATACAGGTTTACTGAATAATTTATGATATTTAAACTTGCATTTTTTAATTAATCATTTTCTGAATGTCTCTTTACCAACGCTTGGAAAGTTGACATCTTCCAAACACGTTTGGTGCGTGTTTTCGATTATAGAATACGCATTACTTTCTTAAAAGCGATGACAGATTTGTCTGATTACAAAGATAGTAAACGAATCAATTTGTTTTGTGTGACGATCAGGTGTATCGTTTTCAGTTTTGTTGGTGGAACTGTGTTGTGACCTTTTTACCGTTGATACGTTAACAACACATAGGACAGTGCCTGAATCACAATTCTAATTCCAATTTTTTGCAGAAATTTCTTAGGTGTCTCCCAATTCCTTATATACACTCTCCTTCAACATAATTAGAAACTGTTTCACCTTTAAAACACTGTATTTTTGAATTTTTAGTGGCAAACTAAAAGTAAATCAAAGAATAAAACTTATCTGAATCGCAAATTAAACTTTTTAGCTTCACCGCCAAAAATTTTAATGAGAAGACGCGCACATCTCGAAATAATAATAAAAAATCTCGCGGCGAGAACTTCGTGGGCTCAATGCTATTTGGTTCGAGAGTAGAGTAGGGGTTGTGAGTAGTAGGTTTGATTTGTTGATAAATGTGAAATTGCCTACTTCTTCACTTGGAAGGAAACCAATTCCTACCAGCAGTCCCAACTCTGAAGCCCAGGATAGCTATGCCCGTTTCTATTAATCATTGAATCTTTGCTGTTTGTGTTATGGAAAGGAGCGGGGACTTCTAAACCTATTCTTGCATTTATGTCTCCAATTACTATACAATTTTTGACGGAAAAGTGCATGATCTCTTGGAAGAAATTGATAAGATTCACTTGGAACTGCTGAGTTGGCGGAAAGTATACGAACACCAGAAAACAAGGCACTGGTGAACAAATTTGGAACCATACTGCAAATTCTGTTGATTTGAGAACAACTGGGAACGGGAAACTTTTAACCCAACCATACACGAAACCACCAGGCCTACCTTTGGTTCCTTTTGTCGCAGAGTGTGAGGAATAGTTAGGCGAGGTTTCTAGATCCGTTATTCTCCAGTCGCCGTGAAACATAGTTTTGGAGAGACAGAAAAAAGTAGGTTGAAGGGAAAGAAATTGACNTGCCTGAATCACAATTCTAATTCCAATTTTTTGCAGAAATTTCTTAGGTGTCTCCCAATTCCTTATATACACTCCTTCAACATAATTAGAAACTGTTTCACCTTTAAAACACTGTATTTTTGAATTTCTAGTGGCAAACTAAAAGTAAATCAAAGAATAAAACTTATCTGAATCGCAAATTAAACTTTTTAGCTTCACCGCCAAAAATTTTAATGAGAAGACGCGCACATCTCGAAATAAATAATAAAAAATCTCGCGGCGAGAACTTCGTGGGCTCAATGCTATTTGGTTCGAGTAGGTGGTGTATTTTTACACTGGATCATGGGTCGTCTTATGCCACAGGAGACACTTTATACTTTCAATTGTGCCTANATGCTATTTGGTTCGAGTAGGTGGTGTATTTTTACACTGGATCATGGGTCGTCTTATGCCACAGGAGACACTTTAACTCATACTTTCAATTGTGCCTAAGCATCAAAGCGTCGCTTTTATTCTGTGAGAGTGAGAATTTCTTCTCATCTAACGATTTGTCCGATACAGATACTCCCGATATTGGTGTTTGGGTGGGTTGAGTTGCATTATATTGTAGGCTCTCCAATGGTGGAAAACAACATAAACTAGGAAACAATTTTCATTGCAAAATTAGCCATCGTTGAAATATATTCAAAGTTTCCCAATACTTTGGAAGTAAGTGGTATTGTCGTAATCCATATTAATTGAATGTTTTTCTGATTCCATTATTTATCAGAGACAGAGTCATTATCCAAATGTCTCCTAGGTTTGGGTCATGCTTTAAAATTTGAATACCAATGACTACAGATTTTCTTTACATATATTACTAACTGCATTAATTTAATTTATTTCTAAATATTCTACAATTTTATATTTGCATTCAACCCCTACTTTTTTTAATTTTTGTCCTAATTTACCCTAATTAATTGGCTTTGCCTTAATTAGTTTTCAGGTAAATATTTTCGGCTAAATGCCATCGTCTAAATAAGGAGCGAAAACGTTTAGGGCGAATGCAATTTGTGCGATTGTAAATTAGGGCGAAATTTTAAAAAAATGAAAAGTTATGCTCCACAAATCTGCAATAACGAAAGTAGAAAATGAAAAAAAAACATAGTTTTTAAATTTTAACGATTCATTCATAAGAGTTTTAATCGAAACTTATTTTCAATGTTGAATACTTTTTTTAAAACAATTTGACACGTTTAAGGGCAAATATTTTGTGACAAATTAAATTTTATACTGCACTTTAACTCTTAACTTTAACATTTTAACTATGAATCGACCGATGCCGATTTTCAAATCGGCACTTCGCTCTAATCGGCCATTTTAAAATAAATCAACATCGGCCATTCTTGGCCGATTTTCTTCCCCACTTTTTGTGTTAGTTCTAGAGAAACTTTTTATTTTAGTTCTAAATATATTAGGGGTTAAATTTATTTAACGTAACCTTTCAATTAATTTTGGAATTCAAGTTATTTTTAGTTAAAAACTAAAATTTAATTTAGGAAGGTTATGATGAAGGAACACGAATTACTCGGCTGTCTGGATTCAGACGACTTCTAGACGACATAAAAATCGGTCTCCGATTCACTAAGACAGGCGTGCGCAGTAGGCAGGGCGATGAGCAGTATAGTGGGGATAGAGTATAGAGGATAGAGTATATGAGCAGTATAAAGTGATGAGGGTCGCAATCCACATTGTATTAAATATAGATTTTATTTTAAATACCAAACGTTTCGACTTGTTGTCTTCTTCAGTGGATGAGATAATAATTGATGATAATAAAATCATCAATTATTATCTCATCCACTGAAGAAGACAAGTCGAAACGTTTGGTATTTAAAATAAAATCTACATTTAATACAACGTGGATTGCAACCCTCATCACTTTAAATCAATTACTCACCACGTTTACGCCTTATTTCTCAAATTATATGAGCAGTATAGTTGATTTCGAAACAATTTTGTCAAACAGATAGTACGAAACAGGCAACATTGTAACGATTTTTATTCGGGATAGATTCTTTGCCATACACGTGGTCACAGCTGGACGTTTTAAGTTAATCGTACATTGGGTACGGAAAATGTTCGCCATACCTGCATGTACCTTTATTTACATGGGTATATGAATAAGCGGACGTTATTTTTTTCGATAAGGTACGGATACTGATACGGCGAGGATAAGGTACGTGTATTGATATGAGCAGCTGTAATTTTTAACGTGAAAATATGGGTGCAAAGCCCTTATGTTCGCCATATCTGGTTGGTACGTGGTAGATTTACGCTTACGAGTATGTGCGGAGCTAAATTATTCGAAAAGGAGCAGGTAGCAGAATGAGCAGACCTTTATTTTTCACAATGTACGGCTACGGAGATGGCTAATTATGCGTAGGGTATGAGCGGGTCAGTTTAAAGAAAAAAGGTACGGGTACGGGTACGGGTGTTCGCAGAACCTCAAAACGCCCACCTGTGCACGTGGTCCATTATGACAAATTATGGTAACGTTGATTGCAATAGCAGTTCAACTTTGCAGTCACTTGCAGCTTAGAAATACCATCTCTTGTGTGATGGGACCTTTGTTATAACAGAGTTAACAATGGAGAACATAAATTTGGTATAAAATGTGTTGACTGTATGAAAATTTTTCCGTAGTCGGGGTAAGAGTCATGTTAAGTTTTTACTATTGCAATTTTCAGTAGAGAATAATGACTCAAATCTAAGTTTAAATGTGCTAAGATCAATCCTATTACTGTTAGGCACTTATTTAAAATTATGACGCAATGAAATCGGCTGCCGATTATATCATTATCGGCAATATTTTTTATCTAAATCGGCCGAAATCGGCATCGGCCAAAAAGTTGACATCGGTCGATC
Organism: Holacanthella duospinosa; assembly: GCA_002738285.1. Lineage (NCBI taxonomy): Eukaryota > Metazoa > Arthropoda > Collembola > Poduromorpha > Neanuridae > Holacanthella > Holacanthella duospinosa. Next base: position 119,656 of record NIPM01000198.1, on the reverse strand, counting down.
GCTAATTTTAACACTTAACTTGTCAACCCTAATACGAATTAATAAATACTTAAAATTATCTTTAAAACTTACTTATTAGTTGCCTGTGGATAAGTGAATGTAGATATTGTAATTATGTAATATTAATTCTAAATTGTGGTAAGTAGTAGGTTCGAGAAGGGTATAAGAAATGAAAACATTTCTCATTTGTTTTCATTCCTAATATCTTTTCGCCCTGATTACCTAACATAGTAAATGTTATTGACATGTGGAGTGTACTGCAAAAAAAAACTTGCTGATCTGTTCCCCGTCGTTTACAATCTTGTCTTGATGCTAATGACTGGCACAACCTTAAATCTGACAAAGGAAACTAAATAACTACATTGTTGATTGTTGCATTAGGAATAAAGTGAAGTAAAGTAAAGTTTACTATTTTTGCTTTGGTGTGAATTGATATTACCAATAACTATTATGGGGAAATTCGGTGCAAGGGGGTATTAAAGTTTGGCTAACACTGGATCTAGTTCTCCGAAGGCTTCTTAAATTGTGTTCTGCAATTCGTAGAAATCGTTCGTATGCTTTGAAAATGGTTTCGTTTTAATAAAACCCCACTATATAAAGTCACAAAGCTTAAAATCATGTAATCTCAGAAGTCATTGTATCTCACACTTTGGATTCATACGACCAATCGGGCGAAATAGAACCAATTGGTTAAAAAAAATGATCACTGTTAAAAATAAATCGTAAGAATATCCATCTTGCATGAGAAAATGATTAGTCAAATTGGGTGGTTTCATCAACTGAATGTAAAAAAAATTTCAACATAGCGAGAGAGCGGTCAAAGGTATTAGTGCAAGGGTTAAATTGAGATTCAATTACTCTCGGTTCCTTTTTGTGTAAAAAAATAAAGTGCTGTAATGCTTTGAAATGAAATAGCACCTTAGATTTATATTTACAGCAGATAAATTTATTAGAAAGGAATTATAAAATTTTTATACCCACCTGAGTATATGCTCTGTGCACTGACGTTGGTTTATTGAATTAGCGTAAGGTTGGTGAAATTGAATAGCTCAATTTGTGACGTATAAAAAATTTTGGACTAAGTTGTTGGTCGAGATTTACTATGAGAATATAAAATATGAGCCAATTGATTCATAATTGTTAAAAATTGATGTTAGGAGAGGCAACTCTACACCACACAATTTGTGCGATTATTTTCAATTTATGCTAGGTGTGAATTTTATTTCTAAGGCCCTATGTAATTTTAGGGAAAGTAACTGTCTCTGGGTTACTATTGTTGGCTAATTCTGTATAAATGGCAATTTTTTGTTAGTATTCTTTCGTATGACTACTTTCCAAAAATTAATATCCAATGTCCAGCATGACAATTTTTTCAGTTTGTTAGTTATTGCGATTAATCTTTGCTGTAACTATTCTTCAGTGAGAACTCATGCTGTGACAAATATTTGATTGAGCTATTGCCCTAGAATCATTGGCTCAGATATATTTTACTGAATGTTGGTAAAGCCATTGAAATATAGAAAAAGTTATAATTGAACATAAATTTTGCATCGAAACTAATCATGTGTTCTCAAGAATACTTTGAACTGAGGATGAGCGATGGAATAAATGACGTGTGAATACACACACATCAGTTGCTTTCGTTGTTACTAACAATTCTAATTTAAAATTACCGAGCCATACTAATGAATTTCGATTTCCACTGTTTCATTATGAATGAGATATATAAATAAAATATTTTTACTGAAATATATTTAGTGAATTTACCATTGCCTTTGGTAAGCAAACTTCTGGGTGGAGGATGGGTCGACTGGATATTGTTTGCCAAATATAAATGTAAATGTAGGTTCTGTAAAATCTTTGGCTCATCACCTTCGAAACCATTCGACTAATTGGAACTATTTCTAACTTCCTACAAGTAATAATAAAGTTATAAATTAAAATAACAGCAGCACACAGAATTCATTCAAATTCAATAAGAATTTATAGTTGTCTAAGACTAAAGACTCATGATCCTAAAAGATGTGTAGTAATCCGTAACAATAGGTAAATGGATAAGATAATCTAACTAAAAATAGAACTAAAAAATTGTGTTCGAATTTTATTTCCTTGATTTGTGAGACAATCATGCGTTTATTATTTAAACATTACTGTTTACCACTGTTTCAATTAATCGAAATATCCAGAACTATGTAACTAGCCACATATAGACACATGGACCAACGAGCAAGTAGTGTCTAAGACCAGTAGCGGATCATCTCATATAAATTAATATAGATCAAAATTAGTTAATTGACATAATATATTCATGAATTTATACCATTTTCAAATTTTAATCTTACAATTCTTGCGTTTTTTAACTACGTATTTCATCTATAATAATATATTTTTCTAAATATATTTTAGAAAGACATTAAAGACATGCACAAAATACATGTACTTGCTACATCATTGCTTAGTTTTGTTGGAAGGTGGCAAAAGTATTAAAATTTTTGTTCACTTCTGTACACTTTTTTCCTGTCTTTTTGCAAGTCATAGGCCTGAGTTGGTGAATTTCTATCTCATTTTAATGACGTGTTAACACGTTGAGAAGAAATGCCATACTTAATCATTAACGCCAATTAAAAAATTATTTTTTGAATATGCAAATTAAATCACATGATGCTATGAATTTTAATAATTTGAATTCTTTTTTAATTGAATTTCTAGTAGTGAAGACGTGCATTTTTTATTGTAACCGTTTTTGCCTTATGTTTAATTGTAATGTTTGCAGTATGAAGTAAAAATATGTTCAATGGAAAATGGGAAAATACACCTGGAAAGTCTCAATGGCTGTGATGTAGGATGGATAAATGGTGGCATACGGGATGATAATAAATCCTCGACTTTTACGTAAGTGTCATATGGTAATAATTTAGAATACAACACGCTGTACATTTTCGAGAAATTAAGAGTTGCCAATCAGCAAACTTTCATTGTTTTCAAATAGATATCGTATACTGTCTACCTCTATCGAGGTTTACTCAGACTGATTCATCCTTTTTGCATCAAATTTCACAAGAAAATTTTTGAATTCTATGAGTGTGAATATTTTTGGTATTTATAGTCCATTTGCCAGCCTTCTCTACAACTAAGCTCAACCTCTTTTTCTGAAAGGAAAATGTAAATACAACAAATTTTTAATTAGTACTAAATAGATCGCTTTGAATTAGTATTCAATTGCCATTCTCCATCTACAGAAAAGTTTTCTTTTTGGAGTCAACCCAACAATTTCAAAAGGCTTGTCTCTGGATTATCCACAGAGATGTAGAAATTATTGATTGTCATGTATCTACCACTTCCTTTCACACCTGCGGCGTAGGGGACGGTATCTTTATCGTGCACGATGAGGCGGAGCCATGATGGGTAATGACTTTATGAAGTCAATTTCATTAGGAAATTTTCTTACTGCATTTTTCTTCAATTGGTCTCAGAACTCTCTTGATGTAGTCAGATATGGCGTTGACCTTTTTCGGGATTCGGATAAATGGGATTTTCCCAAAACCGATAATAGTGAAAGTTTTGAAAATAGCCACTTGTCCGTTTCTCACTTGCCGTTTTCTTTATGTAGCGCATAATATGCCTCATTCAATGAAACTGGAAAGTGTGACTTTTTCCAGCTCAGTACCTTTTCATACACTTTTCGCGAATTCACCTTGGTGTTTTGGATATGTTTAGGGATTAGTTTGTTACATCTGAATTTTTTCGCTAGCATACTATTCAATTTTTTGAAAATTGACTAAATACTTTATACTTGCTTTACCTTTCTCTTNGATTTTTTCGCTAGCATACTATTCAATTTTTTGAAAATTGACTAAATACTTTATACTTGCTTTACCTTTCTCTTTCGGTGGGAGGATTTTCTATTTGACAAACTAGGTAAATTTCCAAGATGAGCTCCGCAGTAGCGACCTCAGACGTTAAGCTTTGAACGAAGATTTGAGACCATTTGACATAAGACATTCTTTACCGTTTAAGTTGATGATACGGCACACAGCTCATTGATTTATTGTTGATCATCGATACAAAGTATTTTCACTAGCGACCTTTGGGTGATCTGTCTAAGAAAACTGAAAAATCAATTTCCCAAAATCAAGGTGAATTTTTTTTTATTTTAGTAACTAATATCATCACGTTTATTTGGAATGGGAAGTAAAAGTCTTTAGAATTTTACAATATACAATTGTAAATTTGATCAAAATAAATTATCATGTAAATAGGATGAATCACCCTCAGTATACTTCTGACGAAAGTTGCTATTGATAACAGGTATTTGTTTATAATGAGCAAACCTGCTCCTTGCGCATGTGCTTTAGGGTTAATCTCTGAGTGGGAGTTAGAACTGAGACGTTGTTCTTTTAATATTTTTATTCTTTTCTATTTCTTCCTATTTTTGTTCCAGCATAGATTTCAAGGAAACGACAGATTTAAAGGGAAGGTTTATGGAAGCAATAACAGAGGAAAGGAATAAGGCAAAAAGAAGGTTCATATTTATTCTAAAAATCGGGAACGGCATTACCATGCAGGATTCAAAAGGAATACTGGTACACGCTGCAAAACTTGTTGATGTGAAGAATAACAAAAATCCAACAACTATCAGCGTCACCATATTAAGAGCTAGTCCGTCACAATTGGTAAATGTCAAATCATAAAATTTCGAAGTAGAAATTTCATATGATTATGTTTATTGTTAAGGTATATTCACGTTTGCATGTTTTCGACATCTACAAAGCAAAAAAATTCACAGGACAGAAAGATGCTGCTGATATATTTGGTACAATAACAACCTCTACATTTGTTGGGATCCGGTATGGTGCAGCACAGAAACTGACGTCAGATCTAATTTACAGCAATAACCACAAGTAACGACATCTAATTATTCTTAATTAAATTATCATTAAAAATTCTGTTTTTTTTTCAAATTAAGAATCAATTCCCATGTAACCTAGGGATTATTAGTTAACTTTGATTGAGAATGATGCACAGAATTAGATTAGAATTGTGTTTATGTACGTACATCCCGTTCACTGTGAGTTTGTGAGAGAAACAAAAAGGAGATATTATTTAGCTGCGCATCTTCTACGCGAATGCATAACCTAATTTAATGGCATCCACATTATATTTGGAGTTAGATTATCGATTAACATTTTTTGAGTTAAAAAATTCCCATCTACTAGATCGCGCAAGGGGAGCTGTTTAATTATTCTACAGAAATATTTTTAGAGCACCATTATGCACGAAGATGTAAAACTGGGAGGGTGCTTTAGCTACAAATTAAGCGAAGTCCGAAAGTTTGCAAAAATGTTTAAAAATATATTATTTTCAGCACAAAAGGGTTTTTGTTTCAACCAAAATGAGGGGAAGTTTGAATTTATATCGTGCTCATCCAATATAATTTTATAACTTCGTTCGTCAAAATATTTTTAATCATATTTCGGACACAATTCTGAGTTATGCATGGAAGTTGTATAGTAGGGTTCGGTTTAGTTTAAGTACGACTAGCGTAAGGTTTAAGGGTTAAGGGTAAGGAATGCAATCATAAATTTTTCAAACAAAACATCGTCTCGTCCTTTCTTGTTGTCAATATTGTAGTCCCTCGTTTTAATTTACGTCCGTATTGCTGAACATTTTACATCTTATTCCAATATAGAACAACAAATTTTTAGTTTTTATCTCCAAATCAAACCAGATCTGTTTCTTACATTGGAGTAAAGTCAACAAATATCTGACATTTCCCGTCTTCCTTCGTTTTCCTGCATTAGCCTATCTTCACAACCTTCCTCCGCTTTGTTTTTTATTACTACGTTCCCAAAAATTGCCTTCCAACCAAAACTTATTGCATCGTTTCTTGATTACCAAAGCTTCTTCCATGTTGTGACCTAAATTCCACGGCTCATAATTTCTCTTTTTCTGACCGCACGAAGTCAAAGCCATTCCTCTTGCGTGAGTTGATTTCCATTTCCTGTCTGTCTCTTAACTTTCCATCTTTTCGCTTCTCTTTGCTGTTTGCTCTTTTCTTTGGGAGATTACGCCAGCTTTACTAATAATCGATCACTCTACCGTATTTTACTTTCTGTGCTTGATTTTCAAATTTGTTTTCGTGTCTCATTCATTTATACTACGTTAGGAAAATTCATTGAAGAAGTTTGGATATTGTATTAAACTCATTTAGTTTGATTTTAGGCTATCATAATTAGGATCGTTAGTCATCAAAATTCCTACATCTGAGACTGATCAGACAATTGCACAAAATTTAATTGTTGTTCTAGAAAGAATCGATGAATTCGGTAGTCGGTTCTAGGACCTTTGGACAAGTCGAGGAGTTGTATGATAATCTAGGTTTTTAGGTTGTTGTGCGATTTCCAAGACGTTTGGGAAATACCCTGTCGGGAATGTTCTCAACAAATGCTTCAAGCATTTATTACCATTATTATTTTTTGATTCTGAAATACTGAAACGGTAATGTTGAATGCATTTCAACACACCATTGAGTTAAATATATTTTTAGAATATACTCCACACCACTAACCTACTCCTAACATAGGCTTATCAACCATTGAATTTTTTCAGTTTATTAATTTATTTTCATACATCGACGACTGGAAATGGGAGCGAAGAAATACGTAGAAGCTTACTAGGCAAAGGAAATCTAGTGAAACAAGGAATAAAGAAATTATCTAAAATCGTTAAACGTGATAACACCAATATTCCACCAAGTTTTCTCACAACAACACCTTTTAAGCCAGACCTAGAAATAGAACTGGGTACCAATGTTGTGCCTTGGACGCTTGAGTCAGATTTACTGAAAAAGAATGAGCACCAATCACCGTATTTTGAAAATTTTCAGTTTAGCATATCAACTGAATATGAGCGGCTGGTATGGAAACTTACAAAAAAAAACTATACTTAGGTTCATCATGGCATATTTGTATACCCTTGTAATTACAAAATATCACCCTTTATAACCATCTCCATTTGAAATTATCATAACCAAAAAGATCGTAGGGTAAAGAATTTCGGATGCCACAAAATATTTCATGTAAAATCATGATATAAAAAAATTTGGTATGGTAAAAATTTATCGTTTACATAAACCTATACAAAACCTCATACTTAGGATAAGAAACAGTCCACATCCAACATCCAATGCACTAAAAATTTTGAGGGCTAAGATTACAGATATTGTTGCGATTCTGCTCGTAACAACTTACTTTAATTTATATATAGGAAAAATATAGGCAAAAGGTCCAGGTTCCAACGACGAACTCACTAATCGATTAATTAATCTAAATTAGCAGAAATAATTGAATTTATAATAAATGATAACTCAAACTTTAACTTTTGAAAATTGCAGTTTCCTGGACTAATTTTTCTAAAGAAAAAATGATGAAAGGGTGGTATCGGATAAGTCCGACATCATCTTTTTGATCCGATCTTCAATTGCTACATTCCAACTAGTCCATTGACCCCAGAAAGGATTTCTTGAAAAAAAAATTTTTTTTTTTTTTTTACGAAAGTATGTCAACATTTTCAAAGTTAGATAACCCATTGGGCATGAGAGTTTTAATATAAGTACATTTTGACCCTGATGCGAATGACGCAATTTTTTGATTCTGCACACAACATGCGAAATGAGTAGGTATATTTTCACAGTTGACTAGGGGCGAGGCTTATAATTTTAAACAGACCTTTATAGAAATTTTAGCATTAATGTTAACTATAATATATTAATATGTGCAGCGTAGCGCAAACATTCTACAAATGTGAATAGTTAATATGTTTAATGATAAATTTTATTTAAAATTTACATTAAAATTAACGATCAAAGTTATACATGGTATAAGTCGGCAGATCCCAAATTGCAACCGAGAATGTAGTAGCCCGAAACGATGAAAATAGGCAAGGTTTGATGACTTCAGTATAAGACAACAACCCATCAATTGGGTTATTGTATAACCCAAATCTTGGAAGATCTGAGTTTGCCGTTTTGTTTACACAATTTATAACACGAATTTATACCGGTTTTAGTGAAGAACCAGCAATAAATTCATTTTTTTAATTTTTTGGTGCTTCAAAAATAAGGTAACTAATTCTGTTTACTCTTGTTTCATTTGTGTTACTTGGAGTGAAGCTTTTGTTTTCTTGTATTCACCAGTGAATATATGATGTGATTAATAATTTTGGAAAATTTGATTATAAACCGATCAAAAAAATTGCTAAAGTTATTAATGAAATCGCTTCTTGTTTACAGAACTTAGTGGGGGAAAAACGCAATAGTCCTTGGTAGGATGGAAATTTTTTTGTCATTTTTATAAAGCCAGGACGTAATAACTAATTTGACTCATGTGAGTATCTCTGTGAAATCTTATCCTTGAACACTAAGTAACAAAATTTAACATTGCGGTTAACACAGGCGGCTGTTCGATTTAGTTGAAACTCGGTGTTACCATAGAGAGTGACCTTCTGAGCAAAGTTTAAATGGGGCTTCTAAGAATTGATCGTTGACTTCTAAAGATTATAATAATGTTACCATAGGTCTGGGTGACCTCTACAGATCGTGGTTAAATCCTTATGCCCATTTAAATATATTTGAGAAGGTCACGACGTACAATTCTGCCGAATTTGAAATAAATCAAACAAGCCTCATTTAGGCCCATGTTAACATTGGTGAACTCTAGACTGAGAACGAGTTTCCCGCCGAGGCTGAAACAGTGATTAATACAAAAATTTGGTTTCTTGTGAAGCACGATTCCATGTCATTAGGTTCACCGGAGCTAATGCAGTTACTAGACCCAAATGGAAAATTGCTGTTTAAAAATTTGATTGCTTCAGCTATTACATAAGGTCAACGACTAATTTTCAAGGAGGTACCCCGATCTACACACTTGGACATTATGATCGACTATCACACAATGGTGTGTAATTCGAGGAAGCTACAGGTTCCTCAGTTTGGTTTGCTTTGTTCAATCTCCTATTAATACGGACCTCAAATAAATCTAAACAATCTTTACATTATTAACTATTCACATTTTTAGGATATGTCTGCACTACATTAAACATATTAATCTATTTTTTTTAGTTTCATTCGTAAGTTAACACTCTGGTGATTGCGGGATTATCCTTAAAATTAATGCTAAAATCTTGTAAAATCCAATTAAAAGGTATGAGGGCGGGGTAATGGTGAACCAAGATAGGCCTGGGCAACTGTGGAAAACATACCTAACCACTCAGAATGTAGTGTGCAAATTTTCAAGCATTTGCGCCATCCGATTCATGCTCAAAATGAACCTTCGCTAATGTTACATCCCTTATGCCTCATGGGTTATCTAATTTTGAAAATGATGACATATCTCAGTGAAAAAAAACAATCAAATTTTTTTTGGCTAAATCCTTTTTAGAGTCAATGGAGGCCATAAATGACTTACTAAGTTGGGAAATTGCAGCCGACCATTGGTTCTGAAAAAATGAGACCGGCTTTATACCATACCATCATTTGAATTTTATTGTGAAGTCGATGGCACAATCTATGAGATATTTCACTTCAAAGTAGTTTACTCACTCTAGACAAACTAGATTGCCAGGCTTGGGTAATATAACTAAGAGGTACAACGATAATGGTTTATTATACAAGGTGTTTATTATCCTATTCGAATTTTGTTACCGATAGTTTCACCTAACGAGATTTTTGTATGTGAAGTTTTTTATTATATAGAAATGTTTTCCTTACGGGATTTTTACGATGATCGTCATACAATGTACGATGTACTTTATACGATTTTTTATGGTAAACGAGATTTTCAACTAAACAATAATAAACAATATTTTGTTTACAATCTTTTTGGTTACGATGACTTCACGTGCCATGTTTATACTCACTGGCACAATAGATGTTAAAAGCGAAGCGAAAATATTGCTAATATAGTGGAACTAGCTTATAAGATACCTTGTTTGCACTAAATATTCTGATGTTATAGCCGTCATGGTCTTATAACGGATATAAGACCAATTTGGTCTTATATGAAAGCTATGAAAGTTTTGAATGAAATAGGCGGTTATATTTAATTTTTCGACAGGAATTAAGTAGTTAAATGAAGAAGCAATGCTAAAGTTAACTTGAGGCATATTACCTTAATTAATCTCTATTTTCGTCGCTTTAAAAATTGGATTTTTAACAGCGGGAACATGGTATGAAAGTTCAAGTGACATTATTCCAATTGTTAACCAATTTCTACAAAAATTATAACTTTAGTCCCGTAGTGATTCGGGCTTCCTTAACCTAAGCTCATCTTTTGGGGAAAATTGAAACTTAAGCCTCAAGTCCAGGAATTTTGACACTTAAATTCTAAGACTTTTAAGAAGCGGACGTGTACTGCCAGATTGACACTTTCTATTAGCGGTGATCAAAATATTTTACTGTAAACTGGAAAATACTTTGTTGCCTAAATAGGGATGCAAACTCTAAAACCAACAAAAATTTTAGATTTCCTATGGTTGCGAAAGCTGACCTAAGGTCGAAGTGTTTGAACTAACCTATGGTTAATCCATTCTCAGCTGCAACTTCTTGTTGCGTTTTGCCAGGTTTCAGAAGGTCAACGCCTTCAATATTGCAGGATAAAAATAATAACAATTGCACTTATTTTCTTTATCAATTTTGATTATCAATTACTTCGTACATTAAAGAATTTAAGTGTGAAAAGTAGCAAAAGAAGTTTGTGGAAGGCAATTATTAAACACTAGCAAGTGTTTAGGTTCCAAAAACAAGAAGAGGGGGGAGGGGGAATGTTGACATTGCGCACGTTTTGGTCTTATTATTAGTGCCATCTGGCACAAACATTCGTTTTGAATTCGGGTTTTATAATCGTTGGTCTTATAGCGCGATAATTCTCCATTCTAAATACAGTAAAGTTCGGTTATAGTGAATCGGTAGGGACCGGCAAAATAATTCAGTATAGCCGGAGTTCATTATATCCGTATAGTGAACGGACACTTCAATTTAATAATTGTTCATTATATCCAAATATTTCACTATAAATTCAGCTAAGCCGATTTAGAGAAGCACTGGGTAATGGGGATTTGCTTGAGACCATTTGATGAGCGCAGAATCCAACTTTGGATAGTTACATCGGCGTTGGCGATTTATACTCTAAGAATTTGATATTTGAATTTTAGCTAATTGCTTAAATGTAACCTAATTATATTTCAACACTTTTATTATTAACTTACACCACAAAATCTTTGGAAGTCTTCTTCAATTTTAGATTTTGATTTCAAAATAAGAGAAATTGTAGAGTTTCCAATCTTATATTTCTCACATAACGTTTGGCGAGGTGTGTTGGAAGACAAGTGCAGCAATGATATCGAATTTATCGTTTAAGGACAACGCAGTGCGCTTTTGGCCTGATTTTGACATTGTGAATTAGTAATTTACTTAATAAACTAAAACTCACTCATAGGTCAACATGCAAGTCCGGTGCATAGATGGGCAGGCATAAAAGTATAAGGAACAGTAGTAGCAAACGGTCTCATTACGGAATTCAGACATATTTCACTATAACCGGATAAAATGACTCTCGGGACAGGTAGGTTTGGTTCACTAAGGCCGGAAGTTCAGTATAGCCGATTTCATTATAGCCGGACTACTTAACACATAATCTCCCATTTGCTTGGCAGGGACCGGACAGTGTGGTTTGCTATAGCCGGAGTTCTATTGTAGCCGGAGTCACTATAGCCGAACTTTACTGTACATTCTTTCAAACCAATTGCGCCAAAAGTTGTCCTTATAATCGAATTAGTCTTAAATTCGGGAGGTCTGATAAGCGTGCTCCACTGTATTAGAATCTGCAAATAAGTCATTTTGAAATTCTATATTGGGTTAAAGCAATAAGTGACATATTTTAATTACACCAGGTAATTGTACAAATCTTGAATTCTTCTGAATCATTTGAACTGACATGCATGGGCGCTATTATACAGGGCATTAAAAAAGGGTAAGAAAGTTTTCAGTGTTATTATAGAATAATTACACACAAACTGCGCTAATCTTTCTGACAATGTGGCAACTATGTAGCCGGGATTTCTCTGGGCTCAAAATCATTTTTTCTTCTATCCAAAATTAAATAAAAGTGTGCAAGGAATTTCCTCGGCACGTGCGCCGGGCTTAGCCATAAGTTTCCCCTACTGCGACAAAGTGAATGACACTAACAGGCAAGTTAGATGAATGAAAAAAGTCATTCGCAGTTTATTCTATGCCACCACCTCATTACATAGCTTTTTGAATGAATTTAAAAAATTATGACCCAATGAAACCTAGGGAGCTGGCTCCCTAGGTAACCATCCCTCTGGCTCCCAAAGAAAGAAGGAACCATATCCATAGGGTGGCTCAGGCTTTCAAAAATTGGGAGTCAAAGAGCCAGCTCGTGAGCCAAAGCGTTGGAGAACACTAAAGTCATGTGGCTTAGTGACTCAGATTCGAAAAGTTTAACCAAAATAATCTTCAACCTTTAACTCTGGCAGATTAAAATAGGAGTCATTGGCAAACTTACCCAGTACAATTAAAATAGACTACGAGTTGAGTCTAATTTATTGTAAACGCATCTATGCGTCCGACTTTGGTGAAACCTTTGACTAAAATGGGAACCACCATGGGTGGTCATCCCCGAAATAATCCAAATTTGGGTTTCCTAGTAGGATTATCATTATTAATTATATAAATATAAAAATTTCCTGCATTGGGTTATTGTGTTAATGTGACAGGGCTTTCTTCAGAAGCTAAAAACTTTTTATTTGTTACAATAATAAAGATGTTAATGTTAAAAGTGCGTTTGAGAGGCTGTCATCTCAATGAGGTGTAGTTAGAGAGGTGGTGTAAATGAAACGGTTAGCGTTGCTTAATACTGGGTTCGATTGCTATCCTTTTCATAATTTCTTTTTCGTAAAATTTTCATGCTTATGCCAATCATATTCTATAAATCTAAAAACATCCATAACGCAGGGTAGTTAGAGTATAATATTTAGAAGATAAGGATTTTCTGTAAATTATAAGTCATTTGCTTGTGTATATGGCCTCATACCAAAATATTAAAAATTAAATACCCTAAATTCCCGCCTACAATTCGCCCTTGCGAATAATTTTTCCTGGTTTACTATCCGACAATTCTTAACACCAAAATTTAAAAATACAATTCACGCACATTTAATATTCATTTATTTGTTTACAATCACTTGACATTTCTGTCATTTAAACAGATCACTTGACTTATGGTACAACTTCATTATTCACGATTATTACAACGATTATTCACAAAAGTTTTAAGAAAAATTTAGAAAACAAAGAAATGAAATGAAAAAGTTATCACGAGGGCAGATTATGTAACAATTAATTTAAAATATTTCTAAAAAGTAATTAAAATTTCCGTAAAGTGATGCTAATTAAATAACTTAACAATTCTCAAATTCATCATCAAGTAGTTCATATATTTTATTTTTAATTTAATGAACTTCCGATATTATTCCTAAACATATTTGCCCTGGTTTGCCAGATTATAAAGCTGAAAATTTGGAGCCAGAAGTAATCGAAATAGATCATGAAGAAGCTTTGTCAAATGTGTCATACTTCAAAGGGCAATCATATGCGAGAATTTAGGGTATTTAGTTTGTTATTCTTATGGTATGAAGCCATATACACAAGTAAATGACTTATAATTTTCAGAAAATCCTTATCTTCTAAATATTATACTCTACACTGCGTTATGCATGTTTTTAGATTTATAGGACATGATTGGCATAAGCATGAAAATTATGCGAAAAAAATTTTTTAAAAGGGTAGCAATCAAACCCGGTATTAAGCAACCCTAACCCTTTCATTTACACCACCTTTCTAACTACACCTCATTGAGATGACAGCCTCTCAAACGCACTTTTAACATTAACATCTTTATTATTGTAACAAAAACAGAAGTTTTTAGCTTCTGAAGAAAGTCTGTCACATTGACCCCATGACCCATTGGCAGGAAATTTTTATATTTTTATAATTAATAATGTTAATCCTACTAGAAAAGCCTAATTTGGATTATTTCGGAGATAACCACCTATGGTGGTTCCCTTTTAAGTTGTAAAGAAGGAATTCGTCCATAAAATAAATCACAATCGGTAACAGTATTTCTTCAGGTGAAGTTTGTGTCAAGGTATTGCTGCATGGAGTGCAGCTGAGGAGACACCTTGCAACATGTTTTTTGTAGTGACCTGACTTGCTGGTTGCAGTAGCTGATCCTATGTACTCGGTGAGAGGATAGACAGGGTCACGAAGGGTTGGGGTATTATACCCTTGGGGGTGGTCGAAAAATTTATTTGTTATTTAAAAAAAAATATTTTTTTGCTGATTGTTGCATTTCTCCACGAATCATGACATTTGAAGCGTTTGAGATATTAAAAGAATTTTTACAAAAGAGTTTCAAAGTTCCCAATAATGTATCGTTAGGTTGTTAGGTTTAACGCAACCTAACAGTGTTCAAATCCCATGATTCGTGGCGAAATGCAAAAATCAGAACAAATTTTTTTTTGAAAATAACTTAATTTTTTTGTGACGTTAGAAAAAAATTTTGGAAAGTTTTTTTTTGAAAAAACGGTCTAAAACATCTTCAAATGTCAAGATTTTGTAAAACAAACGGCAGAATAGATTAATCCTGATCCGTCTACGCTACACCCAACACCCAATAAACAAAATTACAATATTACTTGATAATTCTATTCAACAGCGAAGGAAGTAATATTCTTATTGCGTTCAAATCTTTCATTTGGAATATTAAATCGACTTTCACTTTGAAGTTTTAAGACAACTCGTTCTAAATAATCACCTTATAATTTGAGATTATTTTATAAATTTAGGGCTTGTGAGTTTTTCAGCCATTTTCGATGAAAAAAAAACTAATTAGGACTAATTGATGGTGTTCACGACGTCCCTTCATTTAGTGTGAATACAACACATATTTTGCATTGTTGATCTTACATTTCATTTCATATCAAAGCTTACAATTCATTCCAAAAACTAAAAGTGCACCAATTTGTATTTCAGAATTCAAAGAATTAATCGATATTTCTTATCTAAGTCATCAAATACTTATTCGTTTTGAAGATAATCAATAGAATTTTAATTGAATTTTGAAAAAAAATTGGTGCACTTTAAATTTTGGAATGAACTGTAAGCTCTTCGCAACGCGCATTTTGTATCTGATTTTCAGCGCTCTTCAAGTTATTAAAACCGTAAATTCTATCAAAACAATATCATCCTCCTATTTCACTGAATTTCAGATTAAAAATGATTTAATGAATAATCAGCAACTGTAATTGTAATTGGAAACTATCGAAAAGTTGCAAAAAAAAAAAATTTTTTTTTTAATTCTCACACATTTCGCCGACCAACTGCTGCACCAAATAGCCAGAAATCATGTGTGATTTTGGAGTTAGATTTCAGCCTAAAGCAGACAGAAGAGCTTGGCCGATTTTCTCTGATATGAAGTCCCGACACCTGCTTTGTGGAGGCTGTGGATAATTTATGTGTTTTTTCTCAAATTTGTTTTCTTTCAGAGTAATTCTGCTCACTAGAGTGCAGTACCAGAAGAAAAAAATTAGTAAAAAAGTAATTAAAAACAAAATTCAAGGATCCAAGTTAATCATTTACGAAAATGAAATACCGTGCAATGATAAAATGTTGGAAACTTATGAAAACCTAAATTTTGAAAAGACAGAATCACACGAACTGATTCTAGTTTACCTAACCAATCCAGTAAGTAAATTTGAGTTTACATGAGTATGATTGAATACTACAACGTTGTTTCGCATGGACGTAGCGAAGAACGTGAGCGGGAGCTGGAAAAGCTAGTATAGGTATAGCCAACGAGAATGAAACGCTTGTTTTGAAAACTCGACTCACCAGCCAACTACCTTGGTGTACCATTGCTCGTGCATGTTACAACTTACGAAATTATTAAAAACTTTTCACTTTACGCCTGCACTTGATATTAATGTTTCATTTTTTGGATTTTTCAACTTTGCCTTAATTGGACATCACAATTAACCTTTTAGATTTTTAAAATTATAACATCTTTATAATTTGAAATTTATCCCAGTAAAGCTAAAAATTAAAGAGAATTTAGGCCGATGAGTTTTGTAGATAGAATTATTTTATAGATTACCTAAATTGCAACAATTGACTACTTAGGATTTTATCATTTTGAGAACGTCAAGTGTGCTTGTATCTACATCAATTCGAAAGTTCAATCATTATGGTTTAAGAGAGATATAAAGTGTGAATTTTTGTGGATTTTCTGAACTATGCTAAATTTTTCTGATTCAAAATGGCATTCTAGGTGATGTACCATTTTTCTCTATAATAAATGTGGCTTTAATAAACTTTTAAATTAGTTATAAACAAAGCTGTGCCACTCAAAAAATGATGATAAATTACGTATTCAGACAGAGACTATGCATTCATTCGCGAGTTAAATTAAGTCACGCCACAAACATTTTAATTATATTAAATACGTAATTTTCAGTTGTGTAAGTATAATTTTTGAATACCAAAAGAAACACTACAGATCACATACTTAGTCTAAAGCCGCTACATAAGTGGCAACTTAACTTATTAGAACCAAAACTATTAAATTTATTACAAAAATGTTTATAAGTGATATTCAGAGGCATGATTTATTAAAAATCATGTTCTCATTCTTAATTTGAAGACGGTGTGAAGTAAGGAAGACAATTTCGAATTTTAGTTCAGTTATACAAAGCGCTCTGTAAATACTCCAATCAAGTCACACATGTGATCGTTTTTTTCATTGACCCTAAATGACAAACGAATTAATCGACGAACCTAACATTTGTCATAGATTATATGTTTCCATTTGCTTAAATGTGTAAAAAGTACAGTTCAGTGGGCTAATTGGTTTGTCCTGTAGGATCAATTAGAAAAACCATGTGCTTGAATAGCGGGGTATTTAATGAGCGTATATGATTTAAAAAAAATTATGACTGTATACTTTTGATTCTACTGCCTTAATGAAAAGCTATCTTTCTAATTTTCAACGGCGTTTCTTAAAAAAATTACTTAGAGCAATGAAATTTTGATATTATTATGAAACAAGAATATTTCCAGCAAAGAGCGTTTGGCATAAGAAGCTTATCGTTTTTTTTAATAACTTATCCAGTCAGTAGAACAATTGTATTGCCATGTATTTCCAAATAAATAATTGTTTTATAACTACTTTCAACCCTAATTTGAACGTATTTCATAAAAGGAGCATTCACGCAGTGGGGTAAAGTTATCATACCTAATTGCAATAAACTGACATCAATGCGTCTTTATCATAATCTATTAAAAGTGTTAACTGTAATTAAAGCATTAATTGTTTTTCAATACCTCCTTCATTTTATGTTGCATACCTTCAGTTTGCTCAAACCTTCCTCAGTACATCTTCAGTTCCATAAACATCTTTTACATTTCCTTAAATTTTGCTGAACTCATTCAATATTTGAACAATATTTCCTCAATATTATTTTAGCTACTGTACTGTTTTTGAGTTTGCTCAATGTTTCCTAAATGTATTCTTAATGTGTTGCCCATTTCATCAATTTTATACCGGGTTCTTCAATTTTTGCTAAGACTCTTCATTGATTCTTCAGTTCCATTAATATTTCCTCAGTTAATTCAATGTCTGACTAAAGTATTCTTATTGTTTCTTCTCTTATTCCAATATCTCCAGAAAGCATGTGAAATGTTTCCATATTTCCTAATTATTTCCTCAACTGTCATTTAGTTGTAAAAATGTATCCTCAAAGTTTATTCAATTTTTTACATTATCTGGAACGATTCAATAGTTTCTAAGCGTTACCCTCAACAGTGGTTCAGGTATCAAAATGCCTTTTCAAATTTTGCTATGTCCATAAGTCTGCTTAGTTTTTCCATAATATATTTTAATGCTCTTTTGATTTTGCCATGGTTTCTGTATGACACATAACTAATGTTTCCGTAAGATCTTGTTCACATTGCTGCTTCTCCGGTTTTTTCAGTGCCTCTTCAAATTGCATTCAACCTTGCTATTCCCTATGTCCGCGGTTGATATCTTTTGGTACCTGTCTTTCATGACAAACAGTGGGGTTTAAGCCATTCACCATCTATCTTCTGCCTGTGTCCATTACGCCTAGGTTATTTCTTATTTCTTACTGCGCATTGTTCTAATAATAGAAGTATACATCATATCAACTATTTCTTCTATTAATGTTTCATATCTCAAGAAATACAGCATATTTTAGCTATACATAGGAAATTTCTAATTTCTTCCAATATAAGGCACTGAGGGCAGAATTATTTTACCTCCATTAAATTTTAAAATATATGACAGGATCATTTCCGACTTGTCTAATTAAAATTTTGCAATAAAGAGGACGGCAGAAATAACACTGGATCGAGACATTTATTATTAAGAATGGGGACTTATACCATCTTGAATAACAATGCAGTTTAGCAAGGAAAGTGCCTCTTAAAATTATACCTTGACTTCGGGATGTCGCCAAAATTAGCTTAGGGTGTACCGAGGCATGTTTAGGAGTAAACTGAGAGTTGGAATACAGACTACTGTCGTCAGTGTTTTAAGCAAGTGTTACCTAACAAAATTTGACTAGATTTCCAGAAAATTATATTCGAATTCCCATCTCTACCCCACAGATGGCTCGAGACACCATAGCTAACTTCGATTACATCCAGCGCTCAAGGGTCAATGTTTGTGGGGTCAGGCCTAATTTACACGGAGGTTCGTATATTTCAACACCCAGCTCAATCTCATATATGCCTCGGTACATCATATGTTAAATTTGGTGACATCCTGGAGTCAATTATCCATTTTGGAGAGGTTGAACCTAATTTAAACATTGAGCAGCAGGTCTACAGAAGTTTATTTTCCAACCCCCAGCTCAATTCGACAAACGACATTCATTAGTCAATGATCAATCTTAGGAAGATACTGCCATGTCAAACTTCGTTACACAAATTGATGCGTTAAAGGTTATGTGTATCCGGTCATAACGGATGCCATTGATTGTGCCGTTTCTTTTTCTGAAGGTTGAAACAAAACATAGTGCTGATATT
This sequence comes from Holacanthella duospinosa, assembly GCA_002738285.1. Lineage (NCBI taxonomy): Eukaryota > Metazoa > Arthropoda > Collembola > Poduromorpha > Neanuridae > Holacanthella > Holacanthella duospinosa. The sequence continues at coordinate 100,476 of NIPM01000198.1, read as the reverse complement.
TTTTTCAAAAATTAAATTCGCTTTGGTATTTGAACTTAAAGTAAAATCAAAAACGTTTACTTGGAAAATTTTTTATCTCTACACTTTATGCTATGCAAAATATATCAGAGAAACAATGTTGCGGATATTTATAATATTTTTTCTATTCCTAGGTGTGGACAAAATGTCTGAAGTGAATATTGGCCAAATAACATTTTTTTTCTCTCCAATATTGGCTTATGTCGAATAACAATGCGAATGACAGCATTTATGACTTGGATATGAATTGTTCCTAAGTTAATTAAATAGGTTTATTAGATATAATTTAAGGATGCGGAGTTAACTCACGAAATGTTTTTCTTTCTTTTGGTTACTAGATATATTAGAATATAAGAATAGATAATAAAATCTGAAGTTTTTGTTGTGACGTGAACAACGAGAGATTTTTATTGTTGCTTTGGGTGACATAAAGCTTTGATTATCTAAATTTAATAAAGGTAATATCATATTTTTAGTCTGACGATTTGGTCGAGCCCCTGGCTCCCTCAACAAGTGAGGTATTCAAAAAACTATGTCAGTAATCCCTTAAAGGTGCACTTCAAACTAATGTGCCACTAATTACGCCAAAAATTTTACAATATTTTTTCCTCTTCAACGTTTACCTCTCGCTATGCAAAAACGATGTTAGGTTTAACTCGTTCCACTTTTATACTTAAGACCATTGTGTAAGGTGTCAAGTTGGGGTCTCGGAATGAAACCAACTACATCCTCTAGGAGCTAACACTATAACCTGTAATGTTTACGTCTCTGTAATGTACTGTAATGTTTAAAATCTCTATTTGTGTATGAAAGGGAGAGAAGGCGTAGTGGTTACAATGGTTTTGCGTTTCTTTTTGTAATATAAAACCTAGAGGTTCCAGGTTCGAATCTTTTTACCGTCGCTCCTTTTCTTTTGTTTCATGAGGCCTTCCTTATTCACATCAACCTTGAAATAATACTGCAGTGGTTTTAGCTTAATGTCACCTCCGAGGGAGCGAAAAAATCGGTTGACAATAGGCGGAGTTGACAATAGCAGATTATGTCAACTGTCTGATAATTCAAAGATTAGGTGACATAAACCAAAGTTCCTGGTTTTAAAGGCGTATTTTATAATACCATATCTTTTTCGATTTATTTTATAGCTTTTGAAGTTATTACCTGAATTTGAAATACACTAAAAGCAAATTACTTCTTAAAGTAATCAGCAAGCTTTTTTGCAATATGCCAAAGAAATGGCTTTGAGATATTATCTTGTCAGAAACTTCCAAACTATCGTTACTTGTTTGCAAAGTTGTTCACTTCCAATGTTGCTTATTATTTTAAACTTTAAGTTTCACAATCCTAACCATGTGCCCATCTAAGGTTGGTATACTCGCGGTTGGAGTAAGCCTGCGACTGCGGGTGAGTCTTTAAAAACAAAAACTTTCACGATCGAGTGTCGCATAGTAGAATACAACAAACAGGTTAATGAAACAGTTCCCCCAAAGGTCTTTGATCAAACACACCATTTAAACAAACACGAGTATATTCTGGTCCTGAGAACCAAAAGTTGCCATTAAAGTGTGGTTATGTGCCATGCATGCTCAAATAGGCGGAGTTTGACAATAGGAGGTGTGACAATAGGCAGAGTATTTAGTACATGAGAGCGTAGAGTTTAGCCGAGGGAAAGCCAACAGGTTGACAATAAGCGAAGTGTGACATAAGGGTAAGTGACATTAAACTGAAACCACTGTTTGGATAAATTGAAATTAAGAGAATACAACAACTTTCTTATCTAACATTTTGTGTAAAGTATTTTTATATTAATTTTCGACCAGTTAATCTTCTGTTTGAACTTTTGGTTTGGAAATTTTGGGTATATAAACTAATGTAATATAAACTTTGTGATAGAAGCAATTAGCATTCCTAAATGTAATTGTTGTACTAAAAATATTATAGTGCAACTAAAATTAAATTCTTTGATCACAAGGCAAGGATGTTACACAAGAGACATGTAATTGCTTTTGCAAATTATATTAATTTGTACATAATTAACCAGTTCTAGGACTAATTGATTTATTCTTTTAAGTTTCAAACTAACGCTGGTACCATGTACATCTATTGAAGGCAAGCCCAACTCCAATAAAAAACAGTTTAATTTTCACAACTCCCTTCACATTTTTCACAATATTTCTGACAACGTTTCCTACAAATAATTTGTGGACATATGTTCATAATGAGAATGATTTTGAGTACTGTTCCAAAACCAAATTCATCAACATGGTAAGGAAATCGTTGATTATAAAGCAGTATCTAGTCGAAACTGAATGAAGAGAACTTACAGCCTGCAACGGTTGGCTAAGAGAGACATTTACACTGGTTTCTGATCAAATTAGACGACTAACTCAACTTATTCCAAAAATATGCATTTGATAAATGCTAAAATTGTGGAACATTTGGTATAAAGCTATGAGCAAATTTGAAATGTAATGAAAACATTTACTGATAAAATAATTTTTAATTTTAAACAAAACAAAATGGATGTAATCATACGTTTTTGTAAACTTAATAGACTAGAATCAATTTCGAAAAATTCATAAACTAAATATCAACGGAGCAAGACGATTCATAAAAATATGCTTAGATTATGACCAAGTTTATTGTTGGTAAGCTAGGGGTAATATAAAATATGGTTAAAATAGCATCCAAAAGTCAACGGGTTGTTAGACCATCATTGATACCTATTGATCTCATCACAGGTTCAACACAGTTTGTTTCCAATTATAGAAGGACGATTAGAATAGATAAAAAATTTGTTTGGTAGCATATAAAATAATGGTTAGTTTAGCACGCTTTAAAAAAAGTGTTTACAAAACAGGTAATAATGTTGTTTTTAGCAAATAATAGGTTCCATATTACTAGCTACAATAGCGAGTAATTAGAGCAAAATGAAACAAAGTTTTACAAAAAGTCACAATTTTTAATGGTTTTAAACAGTCTACGTTCTTGGTTGTAAAATGAAACTCGTGTGGCGAACATATAAATCGAAAGACCAGTGATTCCATAAATCTCTCCAGCTTCGCTGTTTTAAAAACAATGTTAATATAATTGTGAATTTTTACATATAGAAATTATATATTTGAAAAATATTTTTTAAATATCGTTGTATGTATCTTAGGAAGATTTGTACTGGGTAGATGATAGCTAAGTAACGTTATCTCAGTAATGATCTTTCATCGCTTTTTTCATCAAGCATCAAGCGTATTGCGGACTCTCCAAGGGATGGTTGAACTAACCATATACACTATAGGTCACAAGGAACCTATGTGCCCACAAACCCCGCATGGCTGAGTATTCCAGCTATGATCACGGCAGACGTTCTGCTTCCCTTTGGTGGAGAACAATGGGTCTAACTTTGGCCAAAGTTAGACCCATTCTTCTGTTAGTGATGCAAACACTATCATAAATGATGTATCAGCCCTCCAATTTAACATTCTTTTCCTCGAGTGGTCATGAAAATTTGTTTAATTGCATCACTAAGATGTCTCTTTATAAATACTTCAAACAGCAAGTGACACTTTTTCAGTCGCAGAGGTTCTATAAAACTAGATCCCATGTGAATCAGTTGAGAGAAACGTGCTTTAATCATTGAACCAACTAGCATCGTTTGCATGCTTGTCTTACAGGCATTTGGAATCAGCAAAAAGTTGCGTTTTAATGCAGGCGAGCAAGAAAATGGAGATTGTGATTACGATGATTCGAAACACATAAAATTATTGTGCTACAATACATAAATCGAATCAATGAATTTCTACTGTAAAATGTTATTTGAATAGCTCACGACTTTGAATAAATCACGACAACTCTGGGGCGGTGGTCTCACTGCTAAGATTTTTGCATTTTATTTACTGTGTACTGGATTCTCTATCACTGGGGGTGGTAAATGATCACAGGTGTTGTATAGTGAGCGGTTTTTGAATACTTACACTTCGGAATGGACTTGGATAACGGAGTAACTCACTAATTGGATTGTAATCAAACACGCAGATTTCAGTATATAAATAGTCTCAAACTTTAAATTTACAGCTAAAACAGTATGTATCAAGACATCAAAGGATTCTATACACTCACTTGAAGACCACAAATTCGGCCAATGAATGAATTGATTGGCAAAGAAATTTGGAGGTGATCACTGCCTTCTTTGTACAGTGATCAAATTAGGTACGTGACGTTCCAATTACAAATAATAAATCACATCTAACAGATTAAAAATTTTAAATCAAAGCGTGATGAAGATGCAGTCTGAACCTCTGGGAATAAAATTATCTAACTCAAGAAATTACTGTCATTTCTGCGAAAAACTAATCAAACCTAAAGAACACTACTGGAAATGTTCAAACTGCGGGAAATTGTTTCACCGTAAATTATGCACACCGAAAACTACAAATGGAATATATTGGAATTCAAGACTTGCCTGGAAATGCAGTGCATGCTCCCTGACTGTCAAAAACGAAATTAAAAACTCAAGTCAAGAAAAATCAGATTCGGAAATTGGCATTGATAATGGATCTGGACAATTAGCGGCAGACACCAATGGACAGAAGTCAAGAAGCAAATCTACATTCAAAATCGGACACGTAAATATAAATAGCTTAAGATCCAAAGTAGACGAAATTAAGCTCACACTTTGTGAACATAATTTCAATGCTCTTGCCCTCACTGAAACTAAATTGAACTTACACGATATTGATGGTAGTTTACATTTAAATGGGTTTCATCTTGTACGAGTTGACTCGCCAGCTAAAACATATGGTGGAGGTATAATACTTTACATAGATGAGACTTGCTCTTATGATACAATAGATTTTATTGAGGTAAAAACCTTTAGATATTTAGGTGTCATTTTAGAAGAAACCCTAAACTTTGATAGACATGCACAATTGGTCGAAACAAAGGTAGCAATTGCCTGTGGTCGTATCATGCATCTGAAAAGAAATTTCACAAAACACATTTATAAAATGATCTTTAATGCATTTGTATTATCTCAGGTCAATTTTTGTTTTAGCATTTGGGCTGACTCAAATAGCAAAATGCTAGGTATACAAAGAAAGACTAATAAAAGTGTGGCCCAATTTAGTTACCCGGTTATGATTAAGAAGAATTTTAATAAGAAACAGTTCATAAATTCAAGGTATTACAATATGACTAATTCGGATTATTTTACACTTTATGACGACTTTAATATACTAAGTTTGACTGAAAGACTTAATTATACAACATTAATTGAAACGTTTAAAATAATTAATTATTTAGATGTTAAGGAACTCAATGAATACTTTGAAAATAGAAAATTCTCTAGAGAATCAAAATTCGAGAAGATGCTTGTAGTTCCTACAATAAGAACAAAATTCTCATCTAAAGCGTTCTATGTACGGGCTATATCACTATGGAATAAATTTGTACAAGTAAACAAATGCAAAGAGCAACAATCTTTAAATACGTTCAAAGAAAAGGTAAAAGAATGGGTTAAAGAATCTAGGAAAGATATTTACGCCTAAATCTATACCTATTATACAACAACAACAAAAAATGATTGAGTAATGATATACTTAAGTTAGCTCAATGTCAAAAATTGTGATGAGTGCCACATTTTAAAACACTTTAATTTTAATTCTTAATTTAATTAGGTAGTCCTGTTGCAGGCGTGTCTGATCAATTAACATTGTAAAATGATGACCTTGACACGAAAATAAATCAATCAAATCAAATCAAAGTCTCTTTAGTTAAGTTTATCACACGACAAATTTAATTTGCATAGACACAATTAATTCAACGATTTTTCAGACTCATGTTCGTGGAGAAGTAATTTTGAGATTTTAGTGTTTTCATTACTTGTTTTAGCTTCGAACGTTATAGTTTATTATTTTTGCNGGAGAAGTAATTTTGAGATTTTAGTGTTTTCATTACTTGTTTTAGCTTCGAACGTTATAGTTTATTATTTTTGCAAGACTGATTAAAGTTCTTCAAAATGTATGATAAAAAAAGTTTTACATTTAAATGTTTTTCCTTTGCTTTTCAAATATTTTTGTCGTATTTATACCGAATATTTAAATTTNGGAGAAGTAATTTTGAGATTTTAGTGTTTTCATTACTTGTTTTAGCTTCGAACGTTATAGTTTATTATTTTTGCTAGACTGATTAAAGTTCTTCAAAATGTATGATAAAACAAGTTTTACATTTAAATGTTTTTCCTTTGCTTTTCAAATATTTTTGTCGTATTTATACCGAATATTTAAATTTNAAAGTTTTACATTTAAATGTTTTTCCTTTGCTTTTCAAATATTTTTGTCGTATTTATACCGAATATTTAAATTTTTTGTCGTAATTTAATTATTACAATACGCACATTTTTTGTATAAAATGGAGTTTTACCGAATCCTCTGTGTTAAGCGTAAGCCAGAAGAATTTCTCTTTGTCACCTTCGGTTAGAGAAACTGCAAGCTCTCGTCATTCAACTCCTGCTAAACACGATTTTAATTGTCAAAAATAGTTTTTTGTAGAAATTGTTCTCCGTGAAACACAATCACTTTCTAAAACAAGTTTAGAAAAACTTACTACAAATGTTTCAAAATGGAAATCAAAATTGCCGAATTCATCAGTTGTTGAACATGCAACCAGAAAATGCGTGTGTTTGGGATTTGATGATGAACTTCCTAGTTCGAGTCGATAAAAGAATCAAGAAATTTGGTTTGAAAAACCGTAAATGTAATTACTTTGTTTAATTTAGGTCTAGGTTGAACCTGATAATCGAAAGTCAATCGAACTTTTCTAAAATTGTGAAAAATAGCTTAGAAAATATAACTCTTAATTCTACGGATGCAGTAGTCTACATTAGAGTAGTAAAGCTTAGCTCGTTTAATGAAAAATTAATTTTTCCGCATAGTTTGGCATTTCTTTCCAAAATAAATCCCGATAGTGGTCCAGAAGAATTTGCTACGCTTACATATGAATTAACTGAAACGGTAAGAAACTTATTATATACTCCAATTAACTAAGCAAATATGTTGTCAGAATTTAAGCTTTTCGTAGGAATCTATTCATGGAATAGGTCTGCGTATGCTGTTGAAAGAAGTGCGCCCCAAATACAATTTTGTTTTACCCAACAACTAGCACTTAACAACTAATTACGAAGAATGGTACTAGAGTATTGAAATACAAAATGAATAAATATCTATTGTAATCTATGCATGCAGAATGTTCAAACCATAAATTATTATTAAGCGAATTATCTGAGAAATTCAAGTAACCAAAATTGTGTACAGCGAACAGCGACGCCGCAGAGTTCGATATAATTTGTTTTTGGGTACGATAATAGCCTGTCCGTCTGTAGTTGTTTGCTAATACAAAATTCAACACTTTTGCATATAAGTCTATTGTTTCAATTCAAATTGCAGACATGCCTTGCTACTTGTAGCTGAATGAATGTAGTTCTTGTAGCTCATTCTATCACGTCTTTAAAATTGCCAATGACAAAGATTTTTTACAACAAATCAGCATTAAGAACGCTTAAATGTTCTTTTTTCTCATGCTAGCACATTTGCCACACGCTCGTTGACGTACAAATCAAGGTAATTAGAATTAACTTTGATACATACTATCATGGTTAGTGCGGCAACATTCAAAGGTTTTTTATGCCGGACACAATTTGCTGCTAGCTTATGGGCGGAACATCCTAGTATTCAACGCCTTATGTAAGTACAATGTGCTAACAAGATATTATTGCTTCAAAATAGACATTTGATTTCTCCAGTCACTTGTTTAAGTCAAAAAATCNAATGTGCTAACAAGATATTATTGCTTCAAAATAGACATTTGATTTCTCCAGTCACTTGTTTAAGTCAAAAAATCTTAACCTCCCATACTACAGAAGGTTCCTTCAACCATAGCTGTCGCGTGAGGATCCAAATAGGTTTTGGACTACGAAGAGGTTACTTAAGCAACCCATATGTGGTGATGGTGAATCTATTAACCCAAAATAGATTAGTGATAGGAATTAGTGAAGCTTAGGTAAANAATGTGCTAACAAGATATTATTGCTTCAAAATAGACATTTGATTTCTCCAGTCACTTGTTTAAGTCAAAAAATCCCCATACTACAGAAGGTTCCTTCAACCATAGCTGTCGCGTGAGGATCCAAATAGGTTTTGGACTACGAAGAGGTTACTTAAGCAAAATTAAATCACCCATATGTGGTGATGGTGAATCTATTAACCCAAAATAGATTAGTGATAGGAATTAGTGAAGCTTAGGTAAAATTTTGTGATATTGATTTTTTTGTATTAACCAATTGAGCACATAAGCTGCACATCAATCTGATGGAGTAGTCTACGCTTGTGTTAGTTATAAGTGTATATTGAATAGGAAATTGAGCCCCTGATAAATACAGTAACCGACGGTTATCATATCATTGTGTGATACAAAAAGTAGAGTAGTCGGTGTATTTATACACTGGACCATGGGTCTCCTTATTACACTGGAGAGATTTCTGGAAATCAAAGCCTTGCTTGGTTACTGTGAGAGTACGAGTCTCCTCACATCTAACCACCAAAGTGATACAGAATCCTTTCCAAAGAACCCCCCTTCTCAATAACACTGGACCCTAGTGTTATTATGAAGAGCCTACTGTATCTTCTAACCCAGTACACCTAAACTAAATTATCTGCGGATTCGGCAAATGGCGGAAATTCAACGCCCAGATTATTTACACCTAAAGAGATAACCTAACTAACGGGGTGAGAAACCTGGAAGACTTTGAAAATTTTTGGGGTTGGGGAGACTCCAACCGGGATTCTGCCCGTCATCTTTGTGAAACAAAAAGTAGAGTAACCAGTGTATTTCTACACTGGACCATGGGTCTCCTTATTACACATGATAGATTTTAACTCATACTTGTCATTGTCTCTGGGGATCAAAGCCCCGCTTGGCTACTGTGAGCTATATTCGAAATCCGTCAACTCCATACTTAGCTGTGGCAAACCATGTGACAAGGTTGTTACAATAGCAAAACGCCGGCATGATATGGTTAGTCAGGGCATTTATGTCTATATTAGATTTCGAATATCTAGTATTTTAACTATAAGTTGAAAATTATTTTATTCTTTTGTTTTTAGTTGATAGGTGAGACAAAATTCTTAAACATAAATAATGCTGTATTTTGCTATATTTTTCTGGAAAGCCAGCTTAATTTTAGAAAATATTCCAAGAGTTTATTATAGGTTTGGTTTCGTTTATATTCCTTAATGTCCATATTCATCATTACCTTGGGTCAGTTCACAGTCTAGCTTTTTTGTTTGCAGTAGGAATTACAAATTGGTTCAGTAGACGGTGGCAAAAAGAAATTGGAAAATCTGGAAGGATGTTCTGTAGAAATAACATAGGGTAATTTGCAGAATGACATGTCTTCTATTTTAACGTAAGTATGAACGACCACATTAAAATGATGTTCTGATAGGAGTGGGCACTCGATTTATTAGGCAATTGGTAGCTTAACTCACATATTGAAGTATTGCAGAACGTTATGCCGTTTTTCTGATAGTATGTACGTTAAATTTTGTGTTTAAGTAGTATGTCTTTTTTGGACTATCTAGCTTCAAAATAGTTTTTGGAAACAACGGTGTGCTGAAATCTAAATTCTCGGAAGCTATCCAAAGCGTCAGGAATAAAAAACTAGGAAGGTTCTTATTTATTACAAAAGCCGAAACAAACAATAAAGAAGCCAAAGTAAATGGGAAATTGATACTCTCTGCTGAATTTAAGGACAATGACGAATATATGAATGTTACAGTAAAAAAAATTACTAAAGTTATCACAATTGGATGACTTTACATTTGGAAACAATGGTACATTGTAACAAGATACAGAACAGAATCAGCCACGTTGATTCATTTTACTATGTTGAAGCTGTATTCAGTATAGCATTAGATTACATTCAGTTTACAATTATGTAAAATCATAATTTGTAGGTCGTAGTTTAAATCATTAAAGTAGTATTACTATTTAGTTCTTGCATCTAGCAATGATAGTGATAATTATTCTAATCCTAATTATAGATTATCCTTTGGGAGTAAATTCATTGTTTTATCCTCCGCTCTTAATACTAATGTTTATTCTTTTTTTGTGAAAATATTGTCGTTACTACTATTCATCGATTTACTTCCCTGAAAGATAAATTATATCCAAGGTTTTAGTAGGTCCGCAGTTTCCCTTACATACTGCTGTAATTTATACCTTAATTACTATTCCATTATTCCATATTACTGCAGCCCTTCAGTGATCAGTAAATCGAAAATTACTTTGACCACAGGCAATTTTAAAACGAAAGAGCTTTTTCCGTTTTACTTTATCGTTTAAGAAATCAAGGGTATAGCTCTTAAAATGTTTCAACAAAGGACTAGTACAACCGCAACATCCGCTAATGAGGGAACATAAATTGTCTCTCACAAAAAGTGGGTACTACGAAGAGCGGTAGGCAGAAGTAGAGCATAAAGGTTCGAAAAAAATCCTTAGGTTCGAACCTCGAACTTTTTCGAACTTCGATGCTAAAGATTCGAACCTTAGTTCAAACCTTTGGTCGCACTTTTTCTCTAATAAAGAAATTAGCTTATGAACACCATTTAACAAGGTGAATAACAAAAAATTCTTGAAGTTTGGCATATACCATTTTCTACTCCACCAGTTGAAAATGTGAGCGAAGAAAGCAAAGCTCACTTAGGATTTCGTCGTTCAAATTTGACCGAACTTTGTTGCAGATGTATGTTGCCGATGAAAACTCTCTTTCTGATTCTACGCTAGTTGGTAGAATATTTAAACACTGATATTAGTTTTTTTAAAACCATATGTTGACAATTTTTTAAGTGCCTGTAGGCAGGTAGGAAATAGTTTCCGAAATAGTTTTACAATTGAAAACTTTACATTTCGCACGTTGTGTGTCTGTAATGCGATCAAAATGATTCTACAATGATTGTGGGATTTCAGGTAGGTTTAAAAAATTTGGTGAATTTTCTCTATTTCCCGTAACCAATGAGCTGCTTCCGGGACCCATGACACATTAGAACTAATTGATTTGTTATGTGAATCGAGAAAACGATAGGAAAAAATATACTTATGAAAGTTTCGAAATGGTTTACCATAATTTGTTGAATGGAATATCATTACCTACTAGTGCAATAGACGGCAGCTAAGAATCTGTTTAATAAAAAGGTTCGAACCCCGAACCTTTAAATATGCAGTGACCGTTCGAACTAAAGTTGTAACCGGAGGTTCGAACCTTATGCTCTAGGCAGAAGTGAACGCGGTGCGCAATGCTCAAATGATCATCGGATGAGCGTGAATATAAACGTCCATTGTGTACATAGTATTTTAGTGTGCATATCATCATCTACTGCGCACGTGCAATACTCGAATAGAATGTGCCCTACACCTGCAAATCCTTGCTGCCACTAGTGACTTAGCCATACTATCCACTAGTGGAAACCAAATTCCGATTCATTCCAGTTGTTCTCGCAATATTCGACTTATTATTTAAAATGTATATTCCCAAAAAAAAAATTGGAGTCTTTGAAAAATATTGCGTAAACTAAAACAGATTTGGCGTATATTGCTCATCTTTAAAAGTGCACGGGCACTTCCGTGAAGTCAGAAATATTTGATGTAATAGAAAAAGGATGGAATCGAAGAATTAACACAAAGTTTGCAATTAATCATAGGAAGGCGTGATTTGAATAGCATCAAAAATAATGTAGGTAACATACAAAAAACTTAATTCGTAGCTTAAGAAATAATAATTTGTGTAGCATCAAAAAAATTTAGCTTATAAATAGGAGAAGCGTTTAGTTGATGTAACTTGTAAAACTCTTAGTTTGTATAGAGCGCTTAATAAAATCTCCGCAAAAGAAGACGCTTCTTGTTCACTATGCAGAGCTGTTCCGATGATGAACTGAGGTGGACTGAAAAACCAGGGCCGGGCCTGCAACAAAACAGTATCCTGTTGAACTTTGAGCCTCATTGTCGTGAAGACAATAAGGACGTCGATAAAAAAGGGGGAAAGTGAAATTAATTCTTCCCTAGGCTTGAGTTTTAAAAATGTCGACGCTTGTCAATTCAAGGCTGAAACCGTTTCTCAAGCCAATTCTCGACTTCACGACATAATGGCCCAATTCCCGCAATTGTATAGAACGCTTCATAGTACTGTAAGACTATGAAATTATGAGATTAATACAACTATGAAACGTGACTCATTTTGGAGGTCTCTGATTGGTTGAAAAAACTATGAGGATCCCGCTAGTTCTAATCTACTCAGAGGCATGTATAAATGTCATAATCCCTCAATGCAATCCTCTCCACTCAAACTCAAGAGAAACAAATTCTGTTTGGGAGGAGTTGTGGGGATGGGAACACATTTTCTCAACTCTGTAGTGACTTTATGAACACAGGCTAGTTGTCCCCTTGATAATCTTCCTTACGCATTTCGGTTAGGAATAGACAGCTGTTAACTCTATCACAACTTGTCTATAATTTTCGTTCCCGTAAATTTTCTATAATCTCAAAGTACTATGAGCCTTAATACTAAAGGCGCTCTTACAATTACGGGAATTGGGCCAATGAACTTTTGAATTTTTTCTTTCTTCTGGAGTCAAGTTTCATACAAATTACACAACTGTAATTTAAGCCCCCATCGAAATCCGTAGACGTCCATAAGGCCACGAAATTACTCGACGGACTTACATAATGACTGAATGAATTTCGATCAACTGGTTTTCACATTTGTTTTAATAGTGCTTTAGATATTGCTAAAAATGTTGGAATTGACGAAGGAAATGGTTTTTACTTTGTAAGACCATTCAGAGGAAGGAAACGAAAATTGTTAGGGAAAGAATGGAGGATACTGCGTTGAACCCTCTGAAACGATTTGAAGTAGAATATTTTAACGAATTACTTGATGTTCTTATATTAGAAATTAATAATCGATTTGACCTTATCAAAGAAGCTACTACTGATTTTAGATTCTTGTGGGGAGAGCAGCTCTTTGAAACAGAACCTGAACAGAAAGAAAAATGCGTAAAAGACTTGTGCAAAAATTATTCTGACAAATTTGACGGCTCTATGTTTTGTAATAAAGTGAAGTTTATGACAAATTCACTGACACCATTTTTAGACAAAGAAGTCGACATTTCAGAAACTGGACCTATAGATATTCTAAATATTTTGTATAAAAATGAAATCATTGTCCCGTTTTGAAACGTGAAAGTTGCTCTCAAAATTTTTCTCACTTCCTACCTCCGTGACTAGCAACGAAAGCCATTTTCAAAATTGAAGCTCATCAAGAATTATCTGCGTTAATCATCACGTCAGGAAAGAACAAGCAGTCTTTCAATTCTGTCAATTGAAGCTGAAACAGTAGAAAGGGTTTCCTTCGATGAGATTAAAAAAAAATTTGCCAAGATAAAATCAAAAAAAGTCAAGATCTTTTAAGTTTTTCTCTACATTTTGTAATACCAAGAGAATTAGTATTTTATAAAGTTTTTCAGTTATATGTATACCGTTGATTTTGAAAGTATAATAAAATTTATGTAATCAAAAATTTATAAACCAGGGCCGGGCTCGACGTCGGAACGGCTCTGTCACTATGCTAATACTATTTGCTGTGATTTGTGTGGTATTTATTGATCGCTCTGCATGATAAGAAAATATACTTAGAAGCCATGGAGAAGTGAAGTGGAAGTAAAACATTAGTCTTCTCGTCATTTATGAACTCAAATTATTGGTTGAAGTTAAAAGAAAATATGCTTGCAGTAGACTAAAAATTTGAAGTCTAAGCGAAACAGACACTACGCGTTCGGAAGCCAAACCAAAAAATCTTTTGGCTGTGTTCTCTAGTAAACAGCATCAACAGCTCGCCTCATTGTAGGCAAAACTGTTGAAGCATTCCAGGAACTTGAAGGAAAGGTATGCAAAATTTTCTCAAGCAATATCAAAGTTAGCCAACTTCCCAATTTCGTAACAGCAAAATTCTCACACTGTAACTGCCTGTCACACAAAATACTCCAGCATACAAACTATATTTAGTATTATGTATTCAAAATCCNCTTGCATTCCAATTTCGTAACAGCAAAATCCTCACACTGTAACTGCCTGTCACACAAAATACTCCAGCATACAAACTATATTTAGTATTATGTATTCAAAATCCAGATAAACAATTACTAGTTTGAGAAAATTATACCGTTTTATTCCTTATTCCAAAATTATGTAGCCTTAATGCCTTTGTTTCTAATTTAAGAAAAACCAAGTAATAATTTACTTGAGCACTCGCAAACTGAAATTTTTAATTTGGATTTCTGGTGTTAGATAAATAAGTAATTTCCCACTTCATTTAAAAATTTCAACCATCCCTCAAGGTGGATGGCTCGTCGGTGTGGGGGAATTTTTCCCAGACCGACGCTCCATCCATCTTGGGAAAAAGAGGATATGAATTTATTCTCTTTCCAGCTGCTCGCCATCTTATGTAAGACTGGGGTGTCTTACAGTGGGAAATAGAGATTTATGAAGGGTCAAATAATAATTTGGCATGAATTGGATATTTCTACGGAGGTTGGGTAGCGTCGGAGGAGTAACGGGGTTTGGGGTGGCAAATGGTTGGGATTTAGGTACAAAAGAGAAATTAAACAAAACAAGGGGAAAAAAACAGGAGAATGAGTGGGGTGAGAGGTCATATAGTCACCTTACCGAGTGAGTTAGTGTCCGGTGACCTCCGACTTTCATCCAAATTGGCAAGAGCCAAAAACAAAACCCAAAAAATTTTCTTGGTCTGTCGTGTTTATCTCTACCTGGTAATAAGCCTGATTGCAGTCCATGAAAGAGAAGATATTGGCTCCACTTAGGCGGTCTAGTGCATCGTCCATTCGTGGGAGGAGGTAACTGTCAGTACCTGAAACTGTATTCAAGTATCGGTAGTCTACGCAGAACCTCCAGCTACCGTCAGACTTTTGACAAGTGGCGCAGGGAGAACTGGAAGGGGTTATTACATCCGCATTTAACATATTCTCACAGCATTTGAAAATTTCTGCCCGTTCTGCGAAAGCTGCTCGGTAGGGATGTTGTCGGATGGGAGGGGCATCGCCGGTGTCTATAAAATGTTTGCTAATGGGAGTACGACCAATTTATTCGAAGAATAGGGAAAAATATCTTGATATTCGAGGAGAAGTTTTTGAAGTTTGGCTCGTTGGGAGGGAGAAAGGTTCGGACCAATTTGAATTTCGGAGAGGAGTTTGGAATTTGGGAGTTCTGACTCGGGGTTGGGGGATAAGATAAAATTTGTGGAGTTGGGGGTTTGACAGATCCCAAATCGTCCATACTGCACTGGATCATTGAGTCAGTATAAGTTTCAGTCGCATCCTGGAGGTATTAGCGGGGAAGTTTGATGGTTTGGGGTGCCAATTTTATCAACAATAACAAATGTGTATCCCTGTCCTTTCGAGGCAGAAACCACACATTTGCCAAGCACAAGGTGACAGGAATATGCTACGTGACTGCGTGAGGTGATCAGAATATGAACGGTAATTGATAAGGAATCTCAAATTTTACTATCCTTGGGGGGCTTACGAGAACGGGTTTTGAACTCCAGCTGTGCATGCTAAAGTACCATTAATGGAATCATCGTCGGGGACAGTCGTGAGATCGGAGGATAAGTCTGATTCAGACTGGATGGGTAGTTCTATAGGGATAACTATTTCGGGTATGGGTAAATCAATTACCAATTTGGGTACGGGAATAATGTCGGGAGTTATTACTTTGGCAACTTGGACTGTTGCTAGTGTTTGGTAAGGTGATCGAATTGGGTAGCTAGGTCCGATGATTCGGATGGTAAACTCGGGGTTTGTTAAAAAGCCTTGAGCAATTGCTTCGTTTTCGCAATTGAGATTGATTTGGTAAGTTAGGGGAAAATTCATACTCAGTACGATCTGGTTGCTCAATCCGGGGATTATATACAAGGAATCGGTAAAGTTTTTTCTCCTATACGGAAGGTGGGTTGGGAGTCTTCACTAATAGACTAATAGTGAAGGCATTGGACATATGGATGGACAAATGAAAGTTGAAGGGAGCTACAGTGCGTTTGGAAGCTGCAGCTTCGGGAAGTAAGAGCATTGAAACAAAAGTTTCCAATGTGTACGGGGTAAAAGAAAACAGCGGCAACAGCATAGTTTCATAGTCCGAGAAATCCAAAGTCATTATTGACTCCAAGCTCAGGTATTGGGTGGGAGAGATATACATAATTATGGGGTTTGAACAAACCATATCGGAATGGTTTGGATGTCCTCCTGCTCGAACCGGCAGGATCCCGAAGTATCTTACGCTTCGAGTAGCTCGGATACAGGAAACGGATAGTGCAACCTCAAACGGAGAAATGGGTCGCTTAACAGTCTTGGACGTAAATGTTGAAAAAAGTGGGAATAGGGGTTGAATTGTTTTATTTACAAGGGATTTTGTTGGCGATGGGAGGTTCGGGGGATTGACATAGGAGAAGGGTATGAGAAGACTGGTTTGGGTGAATTTGCTTCTTAATGGTTGGGAGTTATCAGAATCAAGTGGTCCTGGGTTACTGGAACTTGTAGGAATGGAGAAAAGCTGGCAAACCTAGCGCTCTTGTCAGGCTTGTCAGTTTCCCGACGGTTTGTGGGTGTTTGGGTTAGGTGGGTATGTAGGGAAGTTAGGAATATGTGGTTGTTGTGGGGTTAATGTGGATAGTGCTAAGGGGTTTGTGGGTATGGTTGATACTGGTTGTATTTGGGTAAGGGTTGGTAATATGTTTGGTATGTTTGTAAATTGTGGTGGGAAAAAGAGAACATGGGGTCTCATTCGCAGCGGGAGGTTATTTGGACGATATTGCTGAGCTGGGTAGGTAAAATGATTAGGGCGGTTGGTTGTTATCTTGAGATGAGTGTGTTTTTTCAAGCAGTGGCGTTCTATGTGACCCACTCGCTTACAATGATGAAAGATAAATTTGTCATCAGGTGTTTTTCCTGGAAAGGGATTAAAATTGGGGGGGTCTGGGAAGTTGGGAGGGTGGTGGTACATCCACCTCCATAAGACATGGTCTGTCGTATTTAAGCACTAGGGAGTGACACGCTTATGGCAATTTCCGACAGGTTTCTCATTGAACATCGAAGTTTTGCTAAAAATTCAACAGGGATATGGACTAGGATTAGGACATGTTGGATACTAATGGAACACCCTTTCAGAAGCTTTTCAACCTTAACCTCGTCAGTCATCTTGGGATTAATCGCGCGGAAGAACTTAATTTTCAGGGCAACGTATGCATCATCGCCAATCAGGTAAGTTAGTCCCCGGTTCTGTCGGCGGAACTCTGACAGGCGGGACTTTGGGTCAAAAAATACCTTGAAATCTCTTCGGTTGGCTCTCCTGACTCTCTTAGTGGATTTGGTGGGGTTTGCTAGGAGGGCTTTGTAACTGGGCCAGGTGGACGTGAACCAGGTTTTTGCATTACCGTCCAACAACCGGTCAAAGTTGTTGACGATAAATTTTTTGTCATAACCATGGAATTCTAGATCGTTGTTGAGACGTTTGTGGTATTCCTCAGGATCACCCGATCCATCGAATCTCCTTAGGCACTAGAGGGCACTGTTGACGTTAAGGTCTGGCGTGCATCTTGGGAAGCGGGGCAACTAAGTGAGTAATGACAGCAACAGCAAACTCGTATTTGATGTTCTCCATCACCTTGTTTTATTCTATTGTCATGGAATCTTTCAAATGCGGAATGACTGGGTGAGTACTCGGACACCTCATACTTTTCCTTGTTCTTTTGCGATGGACATCTTTAGTTTTAATATTGTAGATGAACGGGTCCGTGTCCATGTACAACATTATTACAGTGACGCTAATGTTTTGTTTACTATAGTATTAGAAATCGATAGATTGTACCTTTGTTGAACTCGTGAACACTTGTACGAACGCAATTGGTTTTCTGAGAGTAACTGTCACCTACGTATATTCGTATTTTATACGTAGGCTATTCGCCTACCTCTTTCACGAGTAAGAGGATTGGGGTGGGACTATGATTACATAACGTCAGGAGACCAATAAATGTATAACAATGATCAGCCTTGTTTTAGCCTATAAGTTTAAAAAAAGTTAACATTGAATCTGCCTTCTTCAAGGATATTAATTATCTGAGAAAGGCACCTAATGTCTGCTGTTGCTAAATGAAAAAATGGAGAAAGAACTAAAGTAGAATGCATAATTTTTCATTCATTCCCCACGAAGAATCAGGCAATTTGCAATGTAATGGTCACCAAATGTAAGCAAGACGTTGTTAATGTGCGAACGGCAAATATTTTCTCTGACAATTTTACCGTGGACGTGACGTCCAACATGGGCTTCTTGGAGTTCCCCCACAATATCGATAAAAGTTTAGAGCTTCTTCTCCTGTATTCGTGCAAATTGTCAATTCTTAAAGGGAAACACATAAGAGAATAAGATAGGAGTGAGTCATTTTGTAAAAAAAATAGAGATTTCACGTATTGGTTGAACCATATTTTACCTTTTAGCAAGTCGTCAAAAACCTAACATCGTCTTCAAGAAACATCTGCTAACCTTAACTAAAAGCTTATTTTGTATTTGACTTTAAAAAAGAGTGAAGTAGTGTTAACATTAATTATCTTTTTTCACACTCTCGTCAAAGTCATTTCCAAGGTTGAATACCTAGATGCCCAGCTTAGAAAATTAAAAAATTAAATACTAATCCAAAAATATCAAATAGTTTTGCTCAAGAGAAGGAGTATTACCCAACAAGAATTGATTAAGGCTTTAATGAAACTAACGAAAAAATTGCGCAAGCAAGTTCAGAAACCATTTTCTAGACAGGAAGTTCAAAACTTTCAGGCAAAAAACTCGAATGGACATGTGAGGATATTCTCTCCAGGGTGAATTTTTTATGTGTGTTCCTATAATTCTCGTTGACTGTCTGGAAATCATGAGAGGTGCGAGAGAGATAACGTCTTCAAACTCTGCGTCTTGATGCTCGACGAAATGAACATTCACTCATCACCAATGGTAGATCCAACATTTTATATGGTTGAATCTTTCTCTAAAGTACAGGTAGGATGTCATAAAGTGATTTTATATTACAAGTTGAGCGTTTACAGGTTTGTTAAAGAAAAAATTTGTTATGTAAGTTTGCTAGCATAAAGTATTTCCTGAGAAGCAAGATTTTTCTGAATTCTTTGAAAATTTCAAAAATGGATTTGACACGTTCAAGTCAAGAGGGAAGCGACACGAAAAGAAAAATTTGCTATTCGGTTTTCATTTACGTTTTGAAAATCATGCAGCTGCTGTAACCAACCTGCTTGAGTTAGTTACCAGAATCAAATTTCAAATAAAACACAAGGAATTCCGAAAAAAGGCGTTGGCACTGTATCAAACTGGAATAATTGATTCTATCACATAATATCTCAGCTTGTTCCAATACCTGAAAGATATCTATAATATTTTACATACTGATAAGTCGACTGAACCAAGACTCCTTGGAAAGTTTCTTTAGAATTAAGTTTACAATGATTTGAACTCTAGTCCAACACCACCGGGATTTCTGTATCGCTTAAGATTAATTCACTTGGGGTGTCGGATACGCTCCATCTGTAATAATAACACCAGCTATTGTGAAACAGACCTCAGATTTTTAAGTAGTAGACTAGTTTCTAAAAACCATATTGGCATGCCTACAATTCAGAATAACCCTGTTCCGATGATAAGTAGTCAAGCTATTGAAGTATTGTCTCCAACCGAAACTGATTCACATAATTACTTGATAGGACACATACCTTTGAAACTAAAGAAAATAGGTACGGAATATTTGGACATCGCATAGATTTGTTTAACCAAAGTGAAGGAAATCCAAAAGTTGCAGTTATCCTGTAACTGTGCACAGCTTTTCCCTAGACAATTCTAAGCAATGTTTAAACGGGACGCAAGGTGAATCAATTAGCCGTTGGGCCTAAGGAGTCTTGAATATTACAGGGGAGGTTAATTTTATGTTAACTACAAAGTCTCCAAACAGCACGTTGAATTCAAAAAAATTGACAGAACGCAGATTTAAGTTACCGACGCCTACCCCCTTATATTGAATTTAAAATTGCATTTATGCATGAATTTTATTACATTTTCTTGCATAACTTTTGACGTATTTGCTCACTTCGACTTGAATGGCACTAACGAATGTCAGATTCCTCATCTACGTCAAGTTTCGTATCGATTTAATTCCATTGTGACAAATCCAGTTAGGAGTGGGGCTGAATTTATTTTCTTGTTTGAATACACCTTATTATATTTCTACTAAAGTGTTCATTTCAATTAAATAAGAATATTGGTAAATCTGATTATCGGTTTTGTAAATAGTTTGTATAATTTGGATTCAAAAATTACGTGTCCAGCTATTCTGTGACACCCAAGTTAGCTAAGAAGGGGAAGCTTATGGGTAAGAATTTAAAATAAAGATATTTTTTTTAAGTATACGGCCAGTAGTAATTATTAAATCTTGTCATATTTGTAGGATTAGAAATAATTTCAATGTGATAATCCATCTACGACGTTTTTTTCTCTTGACAAATATTTCGAATTTGCATACCACCTGTTTCTTTCCCTGGGACTAAGTATATTAACACAACCAAATTTGGTGAATACTATGATTATAACAAATTGTATTTGTTTCGTCCCGGTTATATTCTAGATGATATTGTCAGTAAAATGTATATTTCCAAAAAAAATACTTAAATGTTTTTGTTTATACTACTCAATATCTTGTTACTAAACTACTTCTGGCGCTTAGGGTGTCTTATTCCCTCACATGTCGACGTTTATCTTCGCAAAAGTCTACGATTTGCTATATGGTGTGATATCCGTTTTATCAAGTTAATTATTTTGATGTGATGTTGCGAGTGTCTTGTAATTTAAATTTTTTTTCCTCAACGATATAGCAATCATGTTGTACTCTGCAAACTTACCTGTCCACTTTCATACTCACTATTGTCACTATAAAAGTAAGTGTTCATATTAATCTTTTGGCTTCTCCATTTTCACAACTTTATTCAATTTCACGCAGGTGGTAAAGAGAGTTGACTCCAAACTATCTCCATCGAATCCTGAACAGAGTTCAATAAAAGCATCTTTTCTTCCAGTTTATTGCAAGTAAAATCTCAGAACTAATCCTACAATATCATTTTAACATACACTTCTAATTTGACAAATGGCTTCATTAATGGAATAAGCATTTATTACCTAATTCAAAAGCTGTCTACTCGGAATTCATCATTTCAGTCAAGCATATTAAATTGATGACAACGTATCGAAAGTAATACTCATTTTATGTAAAAGTTTGACATACAAATTTGATTGACAAAACTGTTAAAGTGGTAAAAGTGGAGACAGTGACAATTTCATTTGAAACTAATTAAAAATTTAGTTAATGGAAAAATTAAAAACGCTTCAACCAGATCAATACTATGGAGATGGTGATATGTTTGACAGCTCTCGTAGTTGCAACAAGGATATCACGTTAGGTCAAAGTTCTTGGGTAGGCAAATTCAATTTTCATAAAGCAATTAGAAATGGACAAAAGAATAACAGGAATAAAGAAAAATCAGAAGTAGATAGGTTTGGAACTTATCTCTCTTCTTTATTACAATCAACGGAAGTGTTTAACCACCACGAATCAACAAGTTGCGTGAGAGCAGATTCCAACCAACGTGGAAATGAGGGCAGATGTCACCATTTACGTCAACGCGCAGAGGTCAGAATATGAATATGAAATTATGATCCAATTCAAGTATGATATTATAAGTAACAGTCAATTAATATTTAAAGGTAATTAATATATAATACATAATATATAATAATTATAATAATTAATAAATAATGGTTAATTAATATTTAATATTTAATTCTTAATAACAATCAAAAAATATATAGATAGATTTCAAATTATATAAACTGTGTGCAAAAACGTACTAAAATTTAAAAATTTTCATCCAATGCCAGATTTTTACCTAGTAATTAATAAAACAAGAAAATTCAACTACACAAATAATATAGTTGAACTGATTCCTGTAAATTTTAATATTAGTGTGGGAAATGAGTCAAAAAGTAGAGTAGCCGGTGTATTTCTACACTGGACCATGGGTCTCCTTATCGCATAGGAGAGTTTTTAACTCATACTTATTGACCCTGGGTATTAGAGCCTAGCTTAGCTTCTGTGAGATTACGAGTCTCCTCACATCTACACACCTGACGATACAGAACTCCCACAGAACAAACAAATTGTGTCAAAGAATTTGGACATCCTAAGTTCAAACTTTTTTGGAATATCTTTTGATGGACAGCCGGAGTCAAAACATTAGAAATTTAACAACGGCGTATGTATAGATATGATAAATAGCAGAGTTACCTCCACAAAAATATAACATAAACACTTATAATAATTTTTTGTAAGTATAAATATACTTTTGCTTCACTGCATTAATCATGTAGTTTTGATTTTTCAATATAGTTTTCGTCCAATTCTACCTATATTGTTTACAATGTACACAATAAAAAAAAACTTATTTTTGTACATTTATTTAATTTAACAAATGCATATTCAAAGGCTTCTGAACAAAGTTTAGTAGAGTAATCTCGATATAAGACGAAAATCAGTCACTTGGAAGACGCGGAGGACATTTAACAAAAACCATTGATTCTACAACCCTCCACCAAATTTGACTCAAACTTTGTGCGTTGGTAGCCATGCTCATTGCGAACATCGTTCTAATGACATACTTTTGGTTTTGATCCTTTTGCTAAACCATAAGGACTTAAATGTAACTTTGTTGAATTTAGGTCAAATTTTTTATATAACTAGCCATTCCTATTTTGAACAATGTTCAAACGGACCACTTTTTGTTTTACGTTTGTTTAAGTGACCCGCGTGGGTCATAAAAGTTTAGCTGTATTTTCAACATGAGACTGTCGGATATGACATTGTAAAACGTTTAAATAGACTACTTTTCGGTTTGACTTGTATGGGCTAAGTAAGGTGATTTTCCGATTCGGCTCAAATTTTGTACATATCTTACCAAGCTCAGCTTGGCAACGATTAAATGAACCATTTTCATTACTGAATGTTAGTATTGTGACTAAACTCACTGTTAACAACGTTTGAATGAACAATTTTTCGATTTGACCTTACCTGTTAGCTATGTGCAAAATTTTAGCCTAGTTCGACATACCCACATTAAATCACGTGTTACCGCATAATATTGTATGGGTGAACCAAAAAGTCAAATTGAAAAGTTGTCAACTAAAACAAACATAAATTTTACAACTTTTAACTGTTTAACTTTTAAATTTTAACATTTGGAAGGCTCCAAATCATACTGTATGGAAACATTTGACATGGTTTTTTAAGCTTCTCTCACACCAACAAATCCGCACCTCTCATTACACATTTACCACCCGTAGTAGATGAACAAAATTTCAAAATTTGTTGCAAGAAGATGTTGGTTTCAAAAATTTATTTTCATAATTAATTAATAAAAAAAAATATTTTTTGTGGAATTCTAATTCTCCAAACATTTTAATTGTACAATAATTGGCTCCCGTTAGAAATTTTCAAATTATAATTTCGGGATTAAGTGGCAAAGAAGAAGCTTCACAAATGAAACCAACTTTTGTAATTGTGAGTATCTTGGCCCCCTTCACTAAATCAAAATATAAAAATTAACTTTTGAGTCCAACAGTTTCTTCCAACAACTTTCGGAATTTTGTCTATCAGCTACGGGTGGTAAATATGTAATATGAGGTGCGGATTTGTTGGTGTGAGAGAAGCTTTAACAAAAACCTGTCGAATGTGTCCATACAGTAGCTATTTTGTGGTTTAATCCACATCTTCAGATCTGTCAAACTCAACAACAAAGAATTTAAAATTTTCATCAATGGTTTCAACTTTCTTTAATTAATTTGATATTTCATATGAAACATCGTGGCTATAACTGCTTTAACTGTTGTGATTAATAGGGATTTGAGAATCGATCACTCAATTAGTAGTATAGTTTTGGAAGAAGTTGGAATTTTATTTTGTTTCAACTGAACCTCTTGTGTGGACTAGAATTTACGGAATATTTGCTCTTGCACTATGCTACCATCTGCCAACCACCCAGTGTCGTAAATCTCGCTTAAAATTGAGATACGAAAAAGTAATGAAGTGAGTGCGGTATGCAAGGTATGTGCGGTATGTCATGAGATTGTCCAGAAAATTTTTGCACAATAACACTACTTCGCGGTGTAGATAGACAAATACTGTAATATAAAAATATGAATATGGATACCAAGTGACCAAACGATACTTTTATTCCACTTTATCCATTTTTCTACACACTTAACAACTGGTATTTTAAAGATTGTTTACGTTTAACAATAAACAGTGGGTCCATTTGAAACCTCCCATTTTTGAAGTTTGTTATTTTCTAAAAATAACAATTCCGCAGTCACTACAGTGAAATCCGGCGATCATTTATTGAAAATATAATATGATTACAAATCAAACAGGAATGAGAGAAAAAATCAGAATTTAGAGAGTTCACTGACTGATTACAACTGTTGGGATGTAATTTTTCTCACAAAATAACACAAACATTGAAATCGCCATGGTTTCATTTTTTCGTTTATGGGAGGTTTCAAATGGACTCACTGTATAACTAAATGTCAATCCAGAAATAGGAATGCTTAATGTGTTTCTAATTTGTTAATACGTTATGCTATAGTAAATAAATATATACAGTATAAATGAAATGATATATCATATATGATTATTTTTATCTGAATAAATCAAGATCCTCTAATTTTGCTGAGAGAAATAAGCAGTACAGTAAACCTCGGATAAGCCGGCTTTCAAGGGACCGAAATATTTGGTTCGTGGTAGCCGAGGTTCGGCTTAAGCGTAAGCCGAACACACAACTTGGGGAATAATTTGTTCGTCTTAGCCGAGGTAGTTTAATTTACCATTACTTTATAATAGTAAGTTGCTGTGGAAAGAAAAAAAAATGACTAAAATTATATCATTGGTTCATTTTCTGTCTTATTTCAATGTTTGAAAAGTTATTCAAAAGAAGTTATTCATTAAATTTTGTAAGAAAAAAGTTGAAGTTTCTTTAAAAATTGATCAATTAATTGGTGTTCGTGTTAAGCGAGGTAAAAAAGCATGTGCCTTATGGACTGGGGCCATGAAAAGGCGTTCGTGGTAACCGAAGGTTCGGCTTAACCGAGTTCGGCTTAGCCGTGCGATTTATACACAAATCCCTATTTCCGAGCGGGGACCGGACAGTTTGGTTCGTGGTAACCGACGTCGGCTTATCCGAGGTTTACTGTATAATCCAAGAAAGCATAGTAAGTTGTTTATATTAAATTATTTCCTCTCTTTCTCGCTTATATTCAAATTCAAAAACCCCATTTTCTACCCCATCTCCATTTCCCGATACCAAAATATACTAAAGTGGCCATTTCAACTGCAAAAATTTTTAACTACTGTAGAACTAAGAATGATAACACTCTCATACATCTAAAAGTGCTTCCAAACAATCATGCAATTTGCGCTAAAGTTTTGAGGGGAAATATGTGGGGAGTAAATTTCATTCTCGGAATCTAAACAGCCAACTACTCATTATTACGTTATCAAAACCAACTGCCCGACACAACGGTATGTTCACAAATTTTATTTTTTCCCAACCAAACAATATTGATTAAAATCGCGAATAAGTCGACATAAACTAAAACTACAATGTGTTCAGATAGGGAAAAATATCGGCCCTATAGCTCCAAAAACTCTCACAAATAAGACTTGTGGGACACTGTNTGCAATGTGTTCAGATAGGGAAAAATATCGGCCCTATAGTTCCAAAAACTCTCACAAATAAGACTTGTGGGACACTGTTTGAGCGAAAAAAAACTAAACTAAACTTTCTTAGCNGTTCACAAATTTTATTTTTTCCCAACCAAACAATATTGATTAAAATCGCGAATAAGTCGACATAAACTAAAACTACAATGTGTTCAGATAGGGAAAAATATCGGCCCTATAGCTCCAAAAACTCTCACAAATAAGACTTGTGGGACACTGTTTGAGCGAAAAAAAACTAAACTAAACTTTCTTAGCNATAGCTCCAAAAACTCTCACAAATAAGACTTGTGGGACACTGTTTGAGCGAAAAAAAACTAAACTAAACTTTCTTAGCAATGATTTTCAGTAACTTAAGCACTCCATAATTTGTGAAACAATCTGAGATACACTCAATTTTTGATTTCCTGTAAAATCATTTCGCACAAATTCGCCTTGTTATTTGAATGCAATGTAGAGTTCCTCTACGTTCTGATTCTATTATGCTGTCATTTACTCCCTTGGATTCAAAATTTTGAAATTTCTTCGATCTTATGAGAAACTCATCTGAAAATAAACTCTAGCACTACCGATGTGACCAAAGCGAAAGAACAAAAATTTTAATACATCCTTTTTTCCGTTAGTAAACTGCATGCATCAGCTGTCAGTAGTGAATTTTTTTCTACTTTGAATTTGGTCATTACGGTACTTTTTACATGTGAAAAATAACGCAGTCTCGGGTGGGAGATGACTCAGAATAGAATATCAACAGAAAAATTGCAGAAGAATTGAAAAAAAAGTTAGTTTAATTGACAATTCGCAGAAGTCCAGTCTGAAAATGAATGAAATGAGAACTAGTCAATTCACACTGGATTCGAGATAAAAATATTTAAAATTTGTCGAAACCGAGAATAGAAGAAATAGGTTGTACTCATTGATGCGGTGAAATATTTGCATATACGGTTAGATTGATTGATAGATAGGTGGATAAATAGATGATTAGATAGATGGATAGACAATTAAATAGNGCATATACGGTTAGATTGATTGATAGATAGGTGGATAAATAGATGATTAGATAGATGGATAGACAATTAAATAGGTAAATGAACCGGGGTGATTCCATGTGAACAATGCTTTTTTAGTGTTTTCGAGTATGGGCAATTTATTTATTAAGATGCTGAACAATAGTAGAATCTCATCCCCCCTCTCCTCCCGCCAACTATCCACTCTTTNGCATATACGGTTAGATTGATTGATAGATAGGTGGATAAATAGATGATTAGATAGATGGATAGACAATTAAATAGATAAATGAACCGGGGTGATTCCATGTGAACAATGCTTTTTTAGTGTTTTCGAGTATGGGTAATTTATTTATTAAGATGCTGAACAATAGTAGAATCTCATCCCCCCTCTCCTCCCGCCAACTATCCACTCTTTNCAATTTATTTATTAAGATGCTGAACAATAGTAGAATCTCATCCCCCCTCTCCTCCCGCCAACTATCCACTCTTTCACACATTCAAAATTTCAATAGATGTAAAGTCATTCTCCAATAAGAACTACGGATACCTCGCTTTGTATATTCATTTGTTATAAATTTTTTTCTGTATAACCAAATTTTTAGAAACAATTAATATACAAATTATAGATGATATTCTTTAGCACCATTGTGATCATAACTATTATTCCCGCTATATGAATATCGAATAACTCCAGAAAACTATTTAATAATATGAATGCATTGGTGCATCGAAGCCATCAAGCATAGACATATTTCCAATAAATTATTACCTCTAAGCCAATATCGAATTACCGGGAGCGGAGTTACAAACCTCAAAAATTTGCTATTCTAATGATATAAATATATTTATACATAGTTGCCATCAAGCATAAATATATTTCTTTGCAATTATTACCGCAATGTCAATACCGGAGTTACCGGTAACAGAATTACAAACCTCAAAAATATGTTAATCTAATGATATAATTGCATTGATAGCTGCTATGTACCAATGGATTCATATCACAAGAATGGCAAACATTTGAGGTATGTAATTCCGCTCCCGGTAATTCGATATTGGGATAGCGTTAATAATTTAGAAATTTGTTTTTTTGATCCTGGCTATTGCATTTATATGATTTGAATAACATATTTTTAGCGCTTGTAGTTCTGCTTCCGCTAATTCAATATTGGTGTAGCGGTCATAAATTCAAATAAATGTTGTTATACTTGATGTTACCTATATATTAATGCATATGTTTCATTGGAATAGCTAACTATTGAAGTTTAAAATTCCGCTCCAGGGAATACGATATTACAATAGCGGTAATTACTTCAAATAAATACGTCTGTGTATGATGGTAGCTATGTACCAATACATTTATATCATTAGATGTTTGTAATTCTGCTCCCGCTAATTCGATATTAGTATTGCGGCAATAATTTAAAAAAAATGTATATGGTTGATGGCAGCTACATACCATACCAATGCATTTATATCATTAGATTACCAAAGTTTTGAGGTTTGTAATTCCGCTTCCGGTAATTTGAGATTGGCATAGCGGTAATGAATAAAAATAAAAATGGTTGTTTGATGTCATCTATGTTATCAGTGCATTTATATCAATGAATTAGTAACTTATTAAAGTTTGAAATTCCGCTCCCGATAAGTCGATATTGGCTTAGCGTTAATAATTTCAAAGAAACATGTTTATGCTTGATGGCTGCTATATACTAAAGCATTTATATTATTAAAATAGCGAGTTTTAAATGGTTGCAAATAAGCTCCCGGTAATACGCTAATAGCTTAGCGATAATTATTTCAAATAAAGGTCTATTGATTGGAAGTTAAGTAGTAATGCATTTATAACATTTATTTAATAAACGTTATAAATTTTGAATTCCGCTCCCGGTAATACGATATTCATGTAGCGGGAGTCCTATTTGTAATCACCTTGTTGCTAAAGAGAATCAACTATAATTTAATCAATTAACTGTTTACTAAAAGTTTAATTATATAATCATAAATAAATTTTATGTGATTAAGCCAGTGTAACCTTGAAACTTTCTAACCAAATTTTATTTGAAATTAGTCTACGTCACGAAATTGCGAAATTCCTATTTATTATCTATTCATTATTTATTATTTATTATTTATTTATTTATTTATTATCAAACTTTTTTATTATTATGCCAGGCACCCAAATTAAATTGTATAAGTTCCTGCTGAGTTACCCGAAGTGGTATCCATGGCACTTAATGATTTGGACTTTGTTTGGCAAAAGTGAGTACCGTAAAATCTCACACGCGGGGGAAATTAAATACCATCCAAAATCGACACACTACCAAAAACTCATCAAAACTTAAACATGCGCCAAAACACGCGTCCACACCCAGATTTGCGCCAAAAACCAAAACACACCAAAACCAAATTTTTCGGCAAAAATCAAACACGCAATACAACCTAGAAACTCGCCATTACCTAGACACGCTCGAAAACCTTAATAAGTGCGAAAACCCAGATACATGGTAATTCCCATTATATATCAGACAAAAGACATACACGAGCCAAAACCCAAACACGAGTTAAAATACTAAGGTGCACCAAAACTCAAAAACTAGCCAAAACATAAAAGCGCGACAAAATTTAAACAGGCCAATACTCAGATATTGCCCAAAACTCAAACACGTTCCAAAGATTTTCGGGTGTTTGGAATCTTGTGTTGCATTACTTTGGTGCTTGGAACGCACTATGTTTCGTTTTGGTAAAAATTACGCCCCAATGCTCTTGCACATAATGAAAGTGAAAGTGAGATAGAGCAAGAGGATTCCCCCACTCCGACGGCCGTGAGCTACGTCTTGTAACTGAATATACCCATAAAACTTTAGAAATAGATTTTTCGCTGGATAAATTACTATAATAATATAATATAATAATATAATAATTTTTATAATGAAATAATATAATATAATATTGTAATAGTTTTTATAATGAAATAATATAATATAATAATGTAATAAAAATAATAAAAATACGCAATATAAAAATTTAATAAATAAACAATTAGTAAATAGGGTTTGGGCATACATTTGGANAAATAATAAAAATACGCAATATAAAAATTTAATAAATAAACAATTAGTAAATAGGGTTTGGGCATACATTTGGAATCATGACATTTAAAGACCTTTGAACCAGTCTTTTAAAACTTTTTTTTTTGTTAAAATTTTTTTGTTACCAAAAATAAAAAAATAAATTTGAATCCCCCCCCCCCGAATGTTTGCATTTCTATAAAGAATCGTTACGTTTGAAGACGTTTGTTAGGTTTAGTTGTGCTCTAAGTAACAAACTAACAAATATAGAAATTTGGGGGCATTTTGAAAAATTATTTTGATGAAAAATTTTTTTTTGAAAAACTGTCTGAAAAGTCTTTAAATATAAAAAAGTCACAGGGAAAAGTTACTCAGTTGAACATGTGTAACAACTTTTGTATGGATCATTTTTTCGCTTATGGGAAACATGGGGTTTGACCTTGCCCTCTGACCTCAATGGGTCATCACAGAAAGTCACAGGAAAAAACTACTCAGTTGAACAAGTTTAACAACTTTTGTATGGATCATTATTATAAACAATTGAAAGTATTTTTTTACCTTCTCCAAGTGGCAAGACGTACTTCCTGTATGGATGATGAGTCAGCTGCAATGCAAATATTTTCAAAAAAGGTTTTTCAAATGCGAATAATGTTTTAATTAATAAAAAGTTCTAAAATCATACCATCTTTCCTTATAGTTTATGCAATCCTCTTTCGATTGATACCTCACTCAAACTTAATCACAATGACTGGAAACGCCCAGTAATATTTGAAAAACAAAAAGAACTTTTCCCATAAACAACACTTAATAATTTTTTAGTTCACACCTGCTCCCCTAACTTTCTCAATTCCTCCCCTTAAGCTTTTTAAAAGACTGTGGAACGGTATGGGGTGCTTTGACATTAGCATTAATCTCTATTCATGCACCAGATTTCAGGGTAACTTTATCGCTAAAAGTCCTTATTTTCTAAATTAATTTGAAACATGTTGCACGAAACTGTCGAACAATGTCTTGTTTATATGTTGAAGTGACTGAGACAATCTGTATTTTGATATAATCATAACTCTCGGTATCAAGCCGCAACACATTGGGTTGAGACGAATAAAATGATACAAATTCCCACACCCCACTTGATTACCATATTACCAATTTTTTCTACCCAATATTACACGTTTTTAATGTTTATTTGAAAATATTTTTGAACCATTTTGCATTAAAATTTTTTTAAATTTGGCAACAGATTCTTGATTATGACAAACAAGACTACCATTTAATTAATTTTAATCTAACATTATGAACATTTATGCGANCCCCCCCCCCAATATTATTAGCGCCTAGTTACAATATCGTGCAAAATAAATCCTTACGTGTCTCTTTTTACTAACACCAATTTCCTACCTTAAATTCTTACCTAAAACTAGAAACAGAAACAAAGACAGCTGTGTAGAAATGAAAAGCTTTTCGAATGCAATTTAGATATGAATAGTTCTTTTGTTTGCACCTAGTAATGAAATCTTGCAAAATAGATGCTCTTGTTTTGTCTAAGTAGCACTTAGTTTGCAACAAAAAAACCGAATTATCTAGTTTAAATTTGCATCTGTACGCAAATTGTCTCTATGGTTATACCAAGATCGATTTTTTGATATCTCTATTTGCCTAAAATTGACGATTGTATACACTGGAGTTCAGAATTTACTACGCATGGTGAAAGTTTTCTAACCATAAACACACATTTTTATAAAAAAATTTAGAGTTGTGCACCGAATGGCAGAAGTATTTGTAAATAAAACTAACCTAACCGAAACCTTATTTGATTCTCGTAGTATTACATCAATTTAATTCTTAATAAAGAAAATAGGTGTATAAAGAAAATACTAAACCAAGTTCGAGCCATTTTTTTTCGTTATAAAAATTCACTGTTTAATGAAAATTTAGGGTTTTAATTACCCATAGTGGGGGCAAAACTTTTCTGTTTTTTTTTTTGAAAATTTTTTCAAAAACACTTAGAAAATTTTACCTTGCCCCCACCCATAAGTGCAATGTAAATTGACCTGAC